>JARJLG010000295.1:0-100229 GCA_029448575.1 Mycena maculata | reverse complement strand
GATGCTCCCGGGAAGGCTCGCATCTACACAAAACTTGATCTCCGGCATGCTTACCATCTTCTCCGGATCGCTCCGGGTGATGAACCTAAACGGCTTTTTGTTCTCGCTATGGGTCCTTCGAATTCCAGGTCGTTCCGGAAGGCCTTACCAATGCTCTGGCCGCTTTTCAGTGGTTCCTGAACAGTCTGTTCGTGGATCTGTTGGACGTGTACATTGTCATTATCTGGATGACATATTGATCTATTTCAATGATCCGTCTCAACACACCGAACACGTTCGGGAGGTGCTCCGGCGCCTCTGGAAGGCCGGACTCTACTGCAAACTCTCCAAGTGCGAGTTCAGCGTCACCACCTGCGGATATCTCAGTTACATCCTGTTGCCAGAAGGTTCCGGATGTCTCTGGACAAGGTTTCAGCCATTGTTGATTGGCCGGAACCCCGGAAAGTGAAGGACATTCAGTCCTTCCTTGGGTTTTGTAATTTCTATAGATGTTTCATTTGGAACTGCTCGGCGATCATGATTCCTCTTACTCGCTTCACTTGTTCCAACGGCTGATGGGATTGGACCCCGGTTTGCCAACTCGCTTTTGACACCCTCAAGCACGCGTTCACGGAGGCTCCAGTACTTTCGCACTGGATTCCATTCTGGCAACTCACTGTCAAAACCGACACATCCGACGCAATCACCTCGATTCTCTCCATCCTCGGAGATGATGGCAAAATCCATCCCATTGCATTCCGGTCCCGGACACTCGGTCTGGCCGAACTCAACTATGACACGCACGACAAAGAGCTCCTGGCCATCTTCGACACCTTTAAACACTGGAGGCATTATCTCAAGGACCGGAGCTTCCGGTCGACATCGTGACCGACCACAAGAACCTGGAATACTTCGCGACAACCAAAATCCTCACTCGCCGCCAAGTCTGGTGGTTGGAATACTTCAATATGGTTATCCGGTTCTGCCTGGGTAAGCTCGGAGCCAAGCCAGACGCTTTGACTAGACAATGGGACGTCTACCCTAAAGAGGGGGATAGGGCTTACAGCCAATTGAATCCTCAAATTTTTCGCCCCATTTTCACCCAAGATCGACTCACCGCGTCGCTCCAGGCCACATTCCTTGAGGAAATCACCCTCCGTTCCTCCATCGTTATGGATGTTGAGAAGCTTTATTCCGACATTCTTGCCCATTGCAACGATGATCCAGCTGCTGTTGCAGGCCTCGATTCCGCAGCCTCCGGCACCACTCCACGCTGGAAACTCGACCCTTCCGGTATGCTCCGACTGTACAATCACATTTATGTTCCGGTGGTTTCCGGAGACGCTCCGGACCAGCTCCACGTATGTGTTCTGTAGAATTTGCATGATCATGAGCTGGCTGGCCACTTTGGACAGAATCACACTCTAGCACTTGTACGCCGCGAGTACACTTGGCCGGAGGTCCGGACTTTCGTCCGGGACTACTGTCGATCGTGTGTGCTTTGCAAGCACAACAAAAAGCCTCAGCATCGGCCTTACGGACTCCTGAAACCCCTTCCGGTTCCGCTCCGGTCTTGGCATTCCATTTCTATGGACTTCATCGAGTAACTCCCTCTCTCCGGCGAGTTTGACTGCATTTTGGTGATTGTTGATCGGTCATCTAAGCAGGTCATTCTCATTCCTTGTGATACCCATATCAATTCACCGGAGCTCGCTCGCCTCTTCCTCTTTTCCAAGCACGGTGTTCCGGCACATGTTACGTGCGACTGGGGCTCCGAATTCATCGCTTCCTTCTTCTGGTCGGTGGGTGAACTACTCAATATGGAGATCCATTACACCTCCGGTTATCACCTGGAGGCCGACAGTCAAATGGAACGTATGAATCCACCCATAGCTGTAGACTGTAGCCTCGTGGTCAGGCTCTAGCCACTTTCTCGAATGTCTTTAGCCCTGCCCATTACCAGGGGGTGGACAGACCATTTCTCCCTATTATTTTGGGTCCCCCGCAGACCCTACGGCCCATGTCCTGCTGCTGAAAGCCTTCTAATTTCCGATGTGCACCGGCGGAGTGTCCCGTTTTAGTTTACACCTGTCCCAAAACCTGGTTTGGCTCGAATCTGCTGCCACACTCATCCGCTTTGGGCCACCGACCTCAACTTTGGTCCATTATGCTGTGCCACCCTTCCGCTTTGGGCCACCAACCTCAATTTTCATCCTTTATGCTGTGCTACATTCCACTGTTGGCTACCGAACTCCAAAAGAGTTGCAAATGACTTCGTGATTGATCAGCTGCAAACTATGATTACGCAAACATCTGCACCAAGTCCGCGCCCTCCTCCAAGGGATCCACTACGACGGTAAAGGCCGCTGCGCCCACCGACACGCTCTATTCACTGCACACAAATGCTGCGAGCTCATTGTGCATTGAAGCCTGTTTGAGTGCGTACGCTTGTTATATACCGAGCTGGGGTGGACCTGAAGAGTAAACCGAAGGACCGGAGGCTCCGGTATGTCGGAGCGTCGGAGGGCCGGAGGGTCCGGAACGTATACGGAGGAGGATCACAACACCACAGGGGGTCCAAGGGTGAGTGACTACCCTAACCGGCAGGTACCCGATAGAGGAAGAACAAGTCGGAGTACCGGAGGGAACCGGAGAGAACGGAGACGACTCAGTGCAAGGGAGTGAGCCAAGCAACGTCAATTATCAATCTGACGTACAGGACATATTAAAGACGTATTTATACTAAGTATCTAATTGTATTCCATAAAAGGAAGGAGAGTGGTTCTTAACAATAAGTCAAGTCAGATGGGCTGATGATAAGTCGTATGACAATAAGTGAAAAGGAAGGAAGATGGATAACGGGAAACGCTCAGTAATCCTTCATTGCGTAAAAACCCGATGGTACCGGATGGTTCGGAGGCTCCGGTAATATACCGGAGCCTCGGAACCTACCGAGCTACCGGAAGGTCGACGAGAAGACTGGGGATGTTGCATGGATATAACAGTATCCCCCTCTTAGGTTCCTTTCCCATGATGAACCCAAAGGAATGAGGTTTGTCGAACAATGAAGAAGCGTGGGAAATAAACAAGATCAAAAGTCACGTGCTGTTGGTTTTGACTCAGACCTTTCTTTCTTTCGTACCACCACCACCTCCGGTCAAAAACACCAAAACACAATGTCTTCGAGCGGAAACAGCAACAGTGGGCGTGAGGGGTCCAGCGAAGACGACCACAGTGACGCCGGCAACGGCAAGAAGTCCGGGAAGGCGCGCGCGACGACAACGGAACTGCGCGAAGAGGCCGCGCAGCGGTTCTACGAGGAGCGGGAGGAGCGCCCAGGGTCCGCTTTATTTCGGCGTATCAGGAACAGGCAGAGGAGGGCCGCGCAACGTGCGCAAGTGGCGAATGAGGAGGCCGCTTGTGCCCTCCAGCTCATTCAAGACCTGGAGGCGCTCGACGCGGAGGCTCCGGAATTCGACGAGATGCCGGTGATAGAAACACTGAAGTCGGTGTCGCCGGAGCGTGCGGAGGGGGGAGATGAGGTGGACGAGCTGAACAACGAGGACGACAGCGATGTCGAGCAGGAGGGAGAGGAAGGTGCGTCACAGTGAAAACCGGAGGTTCCGGTACTCACGGTTTTGATTTTCGTAGCCTTTCCGGAGGGGGGGTGCGAGGGGAGGGGACGCAGGGGGTGCGGAGGGGGGGGGCCGAAGGACCGTCGCCGCGACGTCCAGGGTCAGCCAGGTCGCGGGGGCGGGGACCTTTCGGCCTCCCTCAAGGCCGACCCGGAACCTGTCCGCGCCTCCGCCTCCTTCTCCTCCGCCAGCACCGGAGCTCGGTGCAGGTGAAGCGGGAATCGGAGGTGCGGGTAGCTTCCAGCACTCCGTTTGCAGCCGGGAGCCCCAGCCGGTTTTCCACGAGGAGGATGGAGTGTTCGTGGATGGCGACGATTCGGACGAGGAGATGGGGGGGAGCCGGCAGGCTCGGAAAACAAGCCGGAAGCGTCCGGAAGCTCGGAGTGAAGGCCCTGGAGGCTCCTAAGCCGACAAAAAGACTTTTGTAATATATGAAATGAACGTTGTATTTTGTATTTGTTGAATTTTGTTTTCTTGGTTTTAATTTTGTGTGATGAGTTAATATTCGGGTCCGGGCTTATTCGGAAAGCGCCGGTGAAAGTTGTCGATATGTTCAGCCGCGTCCAAGTCGTCCGCCCCAACCCAAGCATACTGATCGTCGGTATTCTCGTATCCGAGCCATTCGACGTAGTACCGGAGCTTAGTTCGGAACCTCCGGTCGATCTTCGAGTCAACGATTTGCTTGATTTCGAAGTGTGACTCGCCGTCGATGATTTCTACGGCTGCCGGAGGCGGCTCCTCGCGTCCCGGGAATGGGTTCGGAACGTGCGGTTCAAGTTGGGAAATATGGAAAACTGGATGGACCTGTGACAACGATTTCGGAAGCCGAATGGTATAAGAAGTGGCACTGGGTTTGCCAATAACTTCATAAGGGCCAAGGTACGTCTCCGAGAATTTCGGAGTTGGCCGGCTGGTGTGAAGATGTTTCGCAAGGATAAAAACCTGGTCGCCAATCGAAAGCGGAGGTTGCGGAGCGCGTTTCCGGTCTCCGGTTTCCTTGTACCGCTCCTGGGCAAAAGTGATTGGCTCCCGGAGGAACTGATGCAGTTCCTGAAGATCAACGACAAAATCCTTGGCGTACATGTTCGCAACGTCACGCTCCGGATGGACCGTGATTGCCGGATTGTAACCCTTGTTGGCGAAGAAGGGGGAGATGCCGGTCGAAGCATTCGGAGCGTTGTTGAGAGCCAATTCCGCAAGCGGAAGGAGTCGGTCCCAATCGTCCTGTTGATACGAGCAGTAGATGCGGATATATTGCTCAACAGTCTGATTCATACGTTCCGTTTGACCGTCAGCCTCCGGATGATAACCGGAAGTATAATGGATCTCCATATTGAGAAGTTCGCCCAGCGACCGGAAGAAGGAAGCGATGAATTCGGAGCCCCGGTCGCACGTAACATGTGCCGGAACACCGTGTTTGGAAAAGACGTGAATGAGGAACAGGCGAGCGAGCTCCGGCGAATTGATGTGGGTATCGCAAGGAATGAGAATGACCTGTTTGGATGACCGATCAACAA
The DNA here is from genome assembly GCA_029448575.1 of Mycena maculata. NCBI lineage: Eukaryota > Fungi > Basidiomycota > Agaricomycetes > Agaricales > Mycenaceae > Mycena > Mycena maculata. The sequence continues at coordinate 95,098 of JARJLG010000295.1, read as the reverse complement.
TCACCAAAATGCAGTCAAACTCGCCGGAGAGAGGGAGTTGCTCGATGAAGTCCATGGAAATGGAATGCCAAGGCCGGAGCGGAACCGGGAGGGGTTTCAAGAGTCCGTAAGGCCGATGCCGAGGCTTTTTGTTGTGCTTGCATAGAACACACGACCAACAGTAGTCCCGGACGAAGGTCCGAACCTCCGGCCAAGTGTACTCACGGCGTACGAGTGCTAATGTGCGATTTTGTCCAAAGTGGCCAGCCAACTCGTGATCATGCAAATTCTGCAGAACACATACGCGGAGCTGGTCCGGAGCATCTCCGGAAACCACCGGAACGTAAATGCGATCATAGAGCCGGAGCATACCGGAAGGGTCGAGTTTCCAGCGCGAAGTGGTGCCGGAGGCTGCGGAAGCAATGCCCGCAACGGCGGCTGGGTCATCGTTGTAGTGGGCACGAATGTCGGAATAGAGCTTCTCAACATCCATAACAATGGAGGAACGGAGGGTGACTTCCTCGAGGAATGTGGCCCGGAGCGACGCGGTGAGTTGATCTTGAGTAAAAATGGGGCGAAAATTTTGAGGATTCAATTGGCTGTAAGCCCTATCCCCCTCTTTAGGGTAGACGTCCCATCGTCTAGTCAAAGCGTCTGGCTTAGCTCCGAGCTTACCCGGACGGAACCGGATAACCATATTGAAGTGGCACAGGTATTCCGACCACTGGACTTGGTGGCGAGTGAGGATTTTGGTCGTCGCGAAGTATTCCAGGTTCTTGTGGTCGGTTACAACGTCGACCGGAAGCTCCGGTCCTTCGAGGTAATGCCTCCAGTGTTTAAAGGCGTCGAAGATGGCCAAGAGTTCCTTGTCATGAGTGTCGTAGTTGAGTTCGGCCGGACCGAGTGTCCGAGACCGGAACGCAATGGGATGAATTTCGCCATCATCTCCGAGGATGGAGAGAATCGAGGCGATTGCGTAGTCGGAGGCGTCGGTTTCGACAGTGAGCTGCCGGAACGGAATCCAGTGTGAAAGTACCGGAGCCTCCGTAAACGCGTGCTTGAGGGTGTCAAATGCGAGTTGGCAAACCGGGGTCCAATCCCATCGGACGTTGGAACGAGTGAGGCGAGTAAGAGGGATCGTGATCGCCGAGTAGTTCCATATGAAACGCCGATAAAAATTACAAAACCCAAGGAAGGACTGAACGTCCTTCACTTTCCGGGGTTCCGGCCAATCAACGATGGCGGAAACTTTGTCCGGAGACATCCGGAAGCCTTCCGGCGACAGGATGTAACCGAGATATTCGCAGGTGGTGACGCTAAACTCGCATTTTGAGAGTTTGCAGTAGAGTCCGGCCTTCCGGAGGCGCCGGAGCACTTCCCGAACGTGTTCGGTATGTTGGGTCGGATCATCGGAATAGATCAATATGTCGTCCAAATAGATGATGACGTACACGTCCAACAGATCTGCGAACAAACTGTTCAGGAACCGCTGAAAAGCGGCCGGAGCATTGGTAAGGCCTTCCGGAACAACCCGGAATTCGAAGGACCCATAGCGAGAACGAAACACCGTCTTAGGTTCGTCACCCGGAGCGATCCGGAGGAGATGGTATGCGTGCCGGAGATCAAGTTTTGTATAGATGCGAGCCTTCCCGGGAGCATCAAGGAGATCGGCGATGAGAGGAAGCGGATAGCGGTCCTTCTTCGTAATCTGATTAAGTCCTCGGTAGTCGACGCACAACCGGAGGCTACCGTCCTTCTTCTTAGCGAAGAGAATAGGAGCTCCATGACTTGAACGAGTCGGGTATATAAATCCCGACTTCAAATTCTTGTCGATGAAGTCCCGAAGGGCAGCGAGCTCGGTAGGCGAAAGGGAGTAGACATGACCGACCGGAGGCTCCTCGCCTTCCAGGAGCTCGATTTTGAGGTCGAATTCTCGATGAGGAGGAAGATTGTAAGCTTCCTGCTCCGAGAAGACGTCAGCGAACTCGTGGTACTTGGAAGGTATACCGGAAGCGTCCGGAGCAGATGCGGAAGCAAACCGGGCACGGGCTTCTTCCGAGGGAGTGGCGCGCATTGTATATTGACAACAATCCTTGTCTCAAATGATGGAGCGGTAAGCCGCAGCAGACACGAGAGACACAAGCGGAAGGGTAGAGAGAGGACAAGGCCCGGAGGCCTCCGGAATCTCCATGGAAGGAGCAAGAGTCTCCATGGAAGGAGCGGGAGATGGCGGAATCGTCGGAGTCGGTGTAGGCGCCGGAGCCGGAACGACTTGTACCGGAGGTGCCTCGTCCGTAATCGGAACTACCGTAGCAGATCCCGGAATTATTTCCGGGGTTGTCGACAGGGATTCCCTTACGGGATCGGGCCGGAACGTGATAGAGGCTTCGGACCAGTTAATCAACGGATTAATGCGGCTGAGCCAATTGTATCCCAGGACCAGATCGCAAGGAGAATCGAGACGTGTGACGAAGAAGTCCATGTATTGAACTTCGCCAGAAGGAAACCGGAGCAACAACCGGAGCATCCGGTTGATGATGGAAGATGAGCCGTCGAGATACCGGACCCGCATCGGGTCCACTGTATACGTGGAAAACACATTAGATTCGCAGACTTCCAATGATACAAAACAATGAGATGATCCGGAGTCCACAAGCGCACGCACACGGGAGTTGAATCCCGCGACTACTCGAGAGAGAAGAGATGGAGACATGGAAGAGCATAGCTCCGGTTCGGAGATGTCCAACCGGAGGGAAGAAATATCGAGAGAGACGTAAAGGGCATTAGGGAAGAGAGCAGAAGCGTTGAGACGAACCTCGGTGAGCACCCGTGAGTCAACGCAACTCGGACCAGGTGCAGAGGATTCCGAGTTGCTGATCAATTTTTTTGACTCAGCAGCCGCGGCGGCCAGCGTAGCCGGAGCCGCCGGAGCCTGGGTGGTCGTACCGGAGGTCTAGGCCTGGGCGGCTTTGGCGCTAGCCTGCCCAGGACGCTTGTTGCAGTTGTCGGCTGTGTGACCCTTACCTCCGCAGTACATGCAGAGGTTATTCTTCCGGCGACGCTCGCGTTTGTCCTGCTTGATCTTTCCGCTGGCGTCGAGCTTGTCGGCGTAGGCGCGAGCAGCAGGAGTGGCGTCGGACGACTTGGCCTTGCCTTTACTCTGGTTACCGGAGCGTCCGGCGTTGTTACCGGAGTTTCCGGCAGTTGCAGCAGTAGAGGAGGGTGCGGGAGCGTTGGAAGATTTGGAACCCTTGCCGGAATTCCGATTACTGGTTTTCGGGTTGCCGGATTGACCTCCGGTAGGGTTACCGCCACCGGAACCGGAGGGTTTGTCGCGTTCACGCTCCCGGAGCTTCTCCGCCTCGCGTTTCCAGTACCGGCCATCGACGATGCGAGCGACCAACTTCACTCCGTCGAGGGTGTTGGCATAGTTGTGATGAACCATGTCGTCCTTGATCCGGCGGGGAAGTCCTTCATAAAACTGATACCGGAGGGCGTTATCGCTCCACCGGGTCAAAACCGAAAGGAAGTCGAACTCGATGATGTAAGTGGTGATCCGGTCGCCGGATTTCATCCGGCATGCGCGAATCTTGTCCTCGGCATCCCCAACCGGATCATGCGGCCCGAAATTTAACGTAAGCTCCTGAATGAAGACGGCAAAGTTGCCGTCCCAGACCGGAATGATGGTCGGGTCGTAAAGGTTGGGGGAAAACCATTGCTGAGCGCTGCCCCGGAGGTACGAAACGATGTAGAGAATACGATCATCGTCGTCCGGAAAGTCTTGCGGGCGCTCCGCGAAGTGCAAATAGCACTGGGTGAGGAAGGACGAGAGTTTAGCCGGGTCCGATCCATCGAAGGTGTCCGGATTACGGAGATTGGATCGGTTGGAACGAGGAGGAAGGTCCGCGGGACGAGCGGAGAACACATTGATGGCATCCCGGAAGGTCCGGATGGTGTCCATAATTAAGGCCTCATTGGCCTCAGGCGTCGTAACACGACGAGGAGCCCGAGGTATACCGGGACCTCCAGGGCCACCGCCAGAGGGGCCTCCGGGTGGACCACCTGGAACACCAGGACCACCGGGACCGCCGGGACCTCCGGGGCCACCGCCAGGTGGACCTCCGGGAGGGCCGGGCGGTGGACCAGCACCACCACCTCCACCACCACCACCATTACTGCCATTACTGCCACCATCGCCTCCATCGCCGTTATTACTGCCCCCGTCATGAATGGAAGGAGCAGGATCACGCTCGGGAAGCTCCTCCGATAAGTGGAGGCTTGCTGCATGACCTCCGGAATGTACGGAGTCTTCGGAAGCCTCCTGGGGATCTTCCGGAACCTCAACGATACGAGGCCCAGCGATGGGAGATACGCTACGAGAGATTGCTGCAGCGCGGCGTGGATGGGGTGAGGCCGGATATCTTACCGGATTCTCGGGGGTCCAGGGATTGAGAACTAACCCCGGAATTGTTGTCGGAGACGGCATAGGTGGCGCAGGTGAACTCCGAGTGAAATGCGGAGTGTATCGAAGGGTGGGTGATACCGGAATAGACGGGTACATCGACGGACCGAGAACTTGGACCGGAGTACTCATCGGAACGATCTGGCTGAACATACGGGATTCTCGGCGAGGTTCCCGATCAGTCCGACCAGTGTTGGAACGTTCGATTTGTTCCGTGTTGGGTAGATTTGGATTAGGAAGACGAGACATTGCCAGTCAGAGTAGTGAGATTGATAATACTGTTATATACCGAGCCGGGGTGGACCCGAAGAGTAAATGACCGAGTGACCGGAGGCTCCGGTATGTCGGAGCGTCGGAGAGCCGGAGGGTCCGGAACGTATACGGAGGAGGATCACAACACCACAGGGGGTCAAGGGTGAGTGACTACCCTAACCGGCAGGTACCCGATAGAGGAAGACAAGTCGGAGTACCGGAGGGAACCGGAGAGAACGGAGACGACTCAGTGCAAGGGAAGTGAGCCAAGCAACGTCAATTATCAATCTGACGTACAGGACATATTAAAGACGTATTTATACTAAGTATCTAATTGTATTCCATAAAAGGAAGGAGAGTGGTTCTTAACAATAAGTCAAGTCAGATGGGCTGATGATAAGTCGTATGACAATAAGTGAAAAGGAAGGAAGATGGATAAACGGGAAACGCTCAGTAATCCTTCATTGCGTAAAAACCCGATGGTACCGGATGGTTCGGAGGCTCCAGTAATATACCGGAGCCTCGGAACCTACCGGAGCTACCGGAAGGTCGACGAGAAGACTGGGGATGTTGCATGGATATAACACTAGGGGGAAATATGTATATCTGAAGTCTCTCAATGGCTGCGGAATTCGTGTTTTAAAAGTGTGGTGGTGTACAAACTACTCCGTCTCGCAACGGAGGAATCCTAAGGTCGCTGATTCCTTCCTGAGGGAGAGGAAAGCCTTCCAGTAACACTGCTTTTCTGTTCCACAATCGGGAATGAGAGAGGTCAGTTGTGATGCGTGCAGAGGGAAGCGCTGGCACTAGTCTGGGGTATGTTGGTCCTGTTTTTAAGTCTCTGCCGTTGTATAACCCGACTTTGGTGTGAGTGTTACCAAACACAAATGTAGGGTGGGTCCGCTGTGATTTTCGATATTCCGCACAATCCCTCTCTGCTTTGTTCCTTTCTTCTGCCTCTACGGAGAATCCCCTTTTTCCGCCAAAGAGTCCGCTCCTTTGAAAGCTTCTCAAATGGTGTGCCGTCGTTCTCCTGCTCTACTGTAGGACCAGGTGTCCGTCCCAACGAGGTTTTAATGGCTACACGCAAATACGACAGAGTCGTTTGTAGTGGGAGTTCTGCTCCGCTTGGGCCTATACGGCAACAGAGGAGGCAAATATTGAATAAGAGTGGGGTATATGTAAGTGTCTCCGCTGCAAGGAACAGCAGCGGAGTGCACCACGATGACTGAGCTACCATCAAAGATCTGGGAGCAAAAGAGCTATTTATCCATAGGAAGTTTATCTGTAAAAAGTGTCCCAAGGAGGGGATGGAGTTGATCTGGGTGCAGATCTTGGAACAGAGTAGCTATTTGACCATCAGAAGCATCCCAAAGGAGAAACATACACCATTTATCTGTAGCCTTTCATCCGTCTTCTCTTCTTTTATCATGTGATATATTACTGTTTATATAAATACAGCCTGGTTTCCAGTGGAAAACTGGTGGATTCACCCCTCTGCTAGACATACTCAGCTCACTGGTACTGTTGCTTAGCGACACTTTGAATCCATTCAGAGTACCATTGGAAAGTTGTTAGTTCTTTCTGTTATTCTTGGTCAAATATAATTGTTGGTTGTTGGATCTATGTGCTTTTGGAGAATCTTAAAGAAACAGAATGGTATCAGGTCATATCAATTTTAGGGTGGGTTCATGTCAGATGAGCAACACTTACCATGGCATTGCACAATCCATCAAAAAATCATATCTTTGTCCTATTTTTGACTGTGAGAAGTTAGGTTTGATGCCGACGGGCAGATCTGTGCACTATCTGTGCTTGATATAGGGTCTGTTCAACAGTATATTCACAATTCAGTGTATTATTGACTAAGATTCCTGCTGTTGGAGGAAGTGATGTACTGCTGGATTGTCAATCAAGCTTGGGATGGTTTTCAATAAACTTGGAGATGCGACATCCCATTTGACATTTTTGTTGCCGTGTTTCACGTGTTTTTTCGGCTTTTCGCGTTGCTCACCAAAATCCTTCGACCTGCCCTGGGTGGTGCAGATGACAGATGGGTCCCAAAGTGCATAGACTTGCTAGTGTACACTTGGAGTGCTCAAAAACTGTCGGGATTGTTGCCGGTTCTGATGCAATCAGCAGATCTGTGTTCGGTGTTGTGAGAATTTTGATGCGCATTGTGGGTGTTGCGTGTTGAGGCATTTTCACGCATTTTCATGTGTTTTTTCGTCTTGTTTGGCGTTGCACAACACCACAACAAATCTGTCAAAAGTCTGATGGAGGCAATGATGTTACTTGTTTACCAACTGTATTCACAAATTCATACTCTCAAACCCACAGAGAAACTGTATAGCCCTGGAACATAACCTGGGGGAAGTTGAGTGTACACTGCATTAAGAAGGTAAGGTTATCATAACCATTTTGATTTATTTGTTGTTGTGTACACTGCATACTAAGAAAAATGCTCAGAAGACGTGTGCTAAATAGCATAGTGATGCTTTTTGAGAATATGTATTTGGGACAATTATAGGCTTTGTTGGAGGTCAATCGTTGGAGGTTAGATTGGCATCATTATCCACATCAGTCTAATACACCGTCACATTGTCGTTTTCCTCTGAGTCATCCCAAGAGCATTTGGCCATAATCCTGCCACCACCAGGCTTTAAACCCCCACAGCACTGACAAGTGCTTGCACTGTTGATTCAAATCCACATTGATCACATGTATTGCTTCTTGCCACCTTGCCACCACCCACCATCTGCCTTTTGTCACCCATCCAATGCATGATACCATCCACCAATGCTGCTATATTGCCTCGTACTCAAGTCATCCCTGTACTCAAGACCTCAATGACCTCAAAACAGCTTTCTTTGCCCAAGTCCTGTCCTTCATGCCTTCAAGACTCAAATTCCTTCAAACAGTGAAACGGTGGCTATGAGTATACTCATGTTTGCAAAGATAATCAGAAAGCGGCTAGACGGCAACTAACCAATCAAAAACACTACAACCAATACACACACACACACACACACACACAATTGAGTTCAAGTTGTCCTGCAGTTTACAGGTAAGATTGAACTTCTCAGGTTCGTGCTCTGAAAATGCCAACTCAAATAGGAGTCTTATTAGGACTAGTATGAGCACAAAGTAGTCAAAGATTGACCAGGGATCACTACTTTGACTGAAGCAATATGGGTTTTATATGTTTTATACTTCTAGACACCTCAAAAAGATATCTCGAAGACCTATAAGTCTCTCTAGACTTAAATAGGATTTCCTGCTGTACTCTGACGGAGACCGCACTGGATCTAGACTTTGGATCATGACCAAACTCACTGGAATGGATGCCAACAACCGGGTACTGTGACTGCACTCACGGGTACGGTGCCAACAGCAGACCTGAGATAACAATCAACAGGTGCCTTTCACACAAGTGTCATGACTCTCCACAAACACGGCTTAAGTCCTTTAAAGCTGATTAATGCCAACAAGACCACTTTATATTTGAACGATAACAACAAAGACAGTTATATAAATGTATCTCCACGCTAGGCTCAGACCAGCACCAACACCGTTACCTTGGTGGGAGATGCAGTGCTGAATCGCGGTGATAAGCATGGAAAATGACCAGACTTGAAATCTAACAATTTCAATGTTCTTGTTCTACTTACTGAAGTAGAACAATGCTTATTTATTACTTTGCCCACAATGAGAGCCATAGTGAGGTCCGTACTGTTGGCTAAAGGTGCTTCATTGTAGAGTGCATTGTATAGATCTGTCAGGTCACCGATACCGCGAGGGTCAATGGCTTGGCAAGTTACAATGTACTTTCTCGAAAGTACATGTTCAACCATTCAATCAAATTGGGACATGTACAAGGTGTCATATATCAAGGGCACATCAAATACCATCCATCTAGATGAGGAGTTGATCCAGGTTGCAAGTTGAATCAAGTTGGCAGAGTCATTGGTGCAGTTGTGGGCACAAGTTCGATATTTGTGACATATTTGGTCACTGTGACTATAATCACATGAGCCTAGATGCCTTGGAGGGTTCAGGAATCATTCAGAGACATTCTGGTTCGGTTTGGGGACAAGGGAATGCCCTAAACCTCAAGAATTGGCATGTGAATAGGGTCAAAGATCTCAGAGCAAAAGGGCTATTTATCCGTAGGAAGTGTCCCAAGGAGGGGATGGAGTTGATCCATGTGCAGATCTCGCAGCTATTTAGCCGTTAGAAGCGTCCCAAAGGGGAAATATATACCATTTATCTGTAGCCTTTTATCTGTCTTCTTTTATCACGTGATATGTTATTGTTTGTATAAATACAGCTAGGTTTCCAGTGGAAAGCCAGTGGATTCTCCCCTTCTCTGCTAGACGTACTCAGTTCACTGGTACTGTCGCTTAGGGACACTCTGAATCCACAAGGAGTACCATTGGGAACTTGTTAGTTCCTTCTGTTATTGTTGGTTGTTGGATCTATGTGCATTTAAAGAATCTTGAGAATTGTATCGGGTTTGGGAAAAGCACACAGATTGGTACACAAAACAAGGATATTATAGCTGAGAACACTGAAGGATCACAAGTCTTGAGTCTATTGACTACCAAGCACTACCCCAAACTACTACATCGAGATAAACACACTCTCTGCTCCGTCTAGACCTCATTAGAGTCTCTGGATCGGCTATTGGAGTGTTCTCAGTACTTTCTAGAAAGTAGCTATTGCATAGATTTAGTCCAAATATCAACCTAATACTTGGTTGGACGCCGTACACTGGATTGTTTGGACTAGTGTTTAGTGTTAGTGTTTGTTAGTGCTCAGGCATTGATAGGCATTATACTATATTTCTCACTTGCCCAAATAGTCAGTGTTACAGTGGGATCTGCTAGGCTTTATATACGATACAGGAATTGTAGATAGTGATGAGAAATGAGTCAAGATATAAGAGAGATCTGATGTACATGGAACTGCAGAGGTATGCTGAGACAAGTCATCTAGATTTGACCATCTCGAACCCATACTAGGTATATTGGTTTGTTCTCGAGGCCTGCCAATCCTAGCACGTTGATAAGCCGTGAAATCAAGTACACATGAATTTTGCGATTTTGCACAATTCAGCGTGTCAACACGCACTGAGGGTCCATCAGGGCACTCTGACTGAGTGGTCCAGTCTATTAGCACAAGCTACGAGGTTAACGAGGACTTCTACCGGTACCTTCACAAATGGGGCCACCAGATATCTTAGTTAACTAAGGAAACTTGATGATGGTGGCAGAGAAACTAGGACATACAAGGCCTTGCTAGGACACAAACAGCATACCAAAGAGGTTGCGAGGTCAATATACCAATTGCTGGCAGGCAACAGTGGGAAGAACCCAATTATTCACGACAAGACTATTTAGACCTGTTTTACCCAAAACTGAGGACATGTTTGATCACGCATTGGGTCCAGACCGAGTCTGGGGATAACTTGAACAGTAGGACATGATCCAGCCGTTTAGCCGCGAGGATAAACCAGAGATAGAGAGACAGATTGTGATATTGTGGGTGAACCACCAAACCAAACCAGGGACTACGGGGTAGAAGAGATGTGCATAAGCTTCAAGACTATTCAGGCCCAGGACAAGAGGCTACAGACGAAGAAGACACTTTCTATCCACTTAATCAGCAATCACATGTGTCGTGTCAAACACTACATGTCTACCATATGTCTCAACAAGACACGACCAATCAGGAACCAGGGATTAGGACTTGGGTGCCGCGATCCAACGGACATTGTACAGTAATCATCGTGATGTAAACCATAGGGCAGCAGAAGAAGAGGGCAAGCTAGCACATCTAGGGGCGCTGTACACGTTGTGTCAGCCACTGGAACCGTCGCTCTGATAACCGTGGAGGTTAGATTGCTTTGCTTTGAACGAATTGTATACCAGACTCAGAATCAGAACACGGCAATTGATAGAACACGGCAATAGTCAGAACACTGAACAGAACACTGAAACCGTCAAAAGACACAAAAGCGCAGACTTAACGGTCTTGAAACCTACCCTATACTGTCTCATCGACGTCCTAGACGTTATTTGCCCAATACAACTCGACTTGACCAGTCAAACCTTGCAAAAGTGCGAGCGACCCTTAGTTAATTAAGTGATGGACCGAGAAACCAGCTGCTATCAAGTCTAATACTTGACTCACACCCCCGAACTTGCACTCTGACTCTCTCTATTGAGGGGTTAGTTGTTGATAGTGTTGTGTGTTGTGTGTGGTTTAGAGTTCATAGCTCTGCTGCATTAGTATTTCGCATTTCACATTCACACATACCTCAGGGTTAGCGTTTTCAACGTATGCTAGCCGAACACTGCCTCAACCGCTTACCGCGCGACCATGTAGGTTGCGGCATATTGTCTGGTTCTCTATTGGTCAACATGACACTGCCATCCGGCCATGTCTAGGTGTCTCGCTCATTCCTTTGGTCCAAGCATCTGTCACCAATTCTGATGACTATCTCGTTATGTTTGATTGTCGTCGCGACACATCCTTCCATGGTCAACACTCGTCACGATCACTTCTCGATGGTCTCCAATGTCTTGGCTTTCTTGGTCATATGATTCTTGCTCAAACTACTGTTCACGAACCAAGTTATAGTCGTCGCAACTAGACCCCGTCCAGAGTCTAGTATATATATATATATGACTTTCCATGCCCAATCTGTGGACTTCATGCATGTGTCTCAAGTTTAAGTGTTTTTACCTCCTCGATACAGTGTCTAGCTTTTAGTACAACCAACCCTTTGCGAAGTCAATTCAATACTATGAAGCCCACTGAGTCCCAGACACTACACGCTAACCCCCAATGGCATAAGGATCAAACCATATTGTATCTAGAAGACAATAGTCCTCTCGCATCATAAACACCTAGCCAGCAGCTCGGAGCTCACTCTGACTCTTATATATCATCAGATAGAGGCTCTAGTCAGCGACTAGAAGTGCAAAAATGCACAATTACACTGGCACACAGTTACGAGCTGTATCAACGGTGTCCCCACTCTTTGGTTACTGGGCTTTGGAATTCAAATACTCCTTTCAAGAGTTGCTGATCAGGACACAATACTTCAAGTTTTTCATTATCGCAAGCTCATGTCAAGTCAAGTCAAGCCGTATTTGAGGCACCCTTTGACTGAACACCCATGCCACCAACCGTGGAACAACATGAGTGTATCAAATCTCATGTCGCAGCACTCAATACTTGAACTTTTCTATTATTGCAAGTTCATGTCAGTCAATTCAAGCTTTGCAGCATTTGGCCGAACACACGTTGAAACAGTGGCTATGGGTACACTGATGTTCGCGAAGATAATCAGAAAGCTGCTAGACGGCAACTAACCAACTAAAAACACTACAACCAACACACACACACACACACACACACACAATTGAGTTCGGGTCGTCCTGCAGTTTACAGGTAAGATTGAACTTCTCAGGTTCGTGTCTCGAAAATGCCAACTCGATAGAAGTCTTATTAGGACTAGTATGAGCACAAAGTAGTCAAAGATTGACCAGGGATTATCTACTTCGACAGAAGCGATATGGGTTTTATATATTTTCTACTTCGAGACACCACAAAGGCAATCTCGAAGACCTATAAGTCTCTCTAGACTTAGATAGGATTTCCTGCTGTACTCTGACGGAGACCGCACTGGATCTAGACTTTGGATCGCGACCGAACTCACTGGAACGGATGCCAACGACCGGGTACTGCGACTGAACTCACTGGAACAGTGCCAACAGCAGACCTGAGGTAACAACCAAACAGGTGCCTTTCACACAAATGTCGTGACTCTCCACGAACACGGCTTAAGTCCTTTAAAGCTTATATATGCCAACAAGACCACTTTATATTTGAACGATAACAACAAAGATAGTTATATATAACGTATCTCCGCGCTAGGCTCAGACCAGCACCAACACCGTTACTTTGGTGGGAGATGCAGTACTGAATCGTGGGATCTGCTAGGCTTTATATACGATACAGGAATTGTAGATAGTAATGAGAAATGAGTCAAGATATAAGAGAGATTTGATGTACACGGAATTTGCGGAGGTATGCTACTGGTATTCGTAGTACGAGGCCGAGACTAGTCATCTAGATTTGACCAGCTCGAACCCATACTAGGTATATTGGTTTGTTCCCGAGGCCTGCCGGCCCTAGCACGTATGCTAGCCGAGCACGCGCCTCAACTACTGGCCGCGCGACCACGTAGGTTGCGGCATATTGTCTAGCTCTCTATTGGTCGACGCGATACTGCCGTCCGGCCGTATCAATGTGTCTCGCTCATTCCTTCGGTCTAAGTGTCTGTCATCGATTCTGATGACTATCTCGTTATGTGTGATTGCCGTTGCGACGCGTTGAAAACGCTAACTCTCAGGTATGTGTGAATGCGAAATGCGAAATGCTAATGCAGCAGAGCTATGAACTCTAAACCACACACAACACACAACACTATCAACAACTAACCCCTCAATAGAGAGAGTCAGAGTGCAAGTTCGGGGGTGTAAGTCAAGTATTAGACTTGATAGCAGCTGGTTTCTCGGTCGATCGCTTAGTTAACTAAGGGTCGCTCGCGCTTTTGCAAGGTTTGACTGGTCAAGTCAAGTTGTATTGGGCAAGTAACGTCTAGGACGTCAAGGAGACAGTATAGGGTAGGTTTTAAGACCGTTAAGTCTGCGCTTTTTGTGTCTTTCGACGGTTTCAGTGTTCTGTTCAATGTTCTGGGTCTGTTTGCCGTGTTCTGACTATTGCCATGTTCTATCAATTGCCGTGTTCTGATTCTGAGTCTGGTATACGATTCGTTCAAAGCAATCTAACCTCCACGGCTATCAGAGCGACAGTTCCAGTGGCTGACACAACGTGTACAGCGCCCCTAGATGTGCTAGCTTGCCCTCTCCTTCTGCTGCCCTTTTATACTACTGCCCTATGGTTTACATCACGATGATTACTGTACAATGTCCGTTGGTTTGCGGCACCCAAGTCCTAATCCTTGGCTCCTGATTGGTCGTGTCTTGTTGAGACATATGGTAGACATGTGGTGTTTGACACGACACATGTGATTGCTGATTAAGTGGATAGAAAGTGTCTTCTTCGTCTGTAGCCTCTAGTCCCGGGCCTGAATAGTCTTGAAGCTTCTGCACAACTCTTCTACCTTCCCAATGATACCCCACAGTCCCTGGTTTGGTTTGGTGGTTCATCCACAATATCGCAATCTGTCTCTCTCTCTCTGGTTTATCCTCGCGGCTAAACGGCTGGATCATGTCCTACTGTTCAAGTCATCCCCAGACTCGGTCTGGACCCAATGCGTGATCAAACGCGTCCCCAGTTTTGGGTAAAACAGGTCTAAACAGTCTTGTCGTGAATAATTGGGTTCTTCCCACTGTTGCCTGCCAGCAATTGGTATCTCGACCTCACGACCTCTTTGGTATGCTGTTTGTGTCCTAGCAAGCAGCCTTAGGCCTTGTATGTCCTAGTTTCTCTGCCACCATCGTCAAGTTTCCTTAGTTAACTAAGAGATCTGGTGGCCCCATTTGTGAAGGTACCGGTAGAAGTCCTCGTTAACCTCGTAGCTTGTGCTAGTAGACTGAACCACTCAGTCAGAGTGCCCTGATGGTCCCTCGGTGCGTGTTGACACGCTGAATCGTGTAAAATAGCAAAATTCATGTGTACTTGGTTTCACAGCTTATCAGCGTCCTTCCATGATCGACACTCATCGCGATCATTTCCCGACGATCTCCGATGTCTCGGTTCCATGATTCTCGCTCGAACTACTGTTCGCGAACCAAGTTATAGTTGTCGCAACTAGACCCCATCCAGGGTCTAGTGTATATATATGACTTTCCATGCCCAATCTGTGGACTTCATGCAAGTGTCTCAAGTCTAGGTGTTTTTACCTCCTCGATACAGTGTCTAGCTTTTAGTACAACCGACCCTTTGCGAAGTCGATTCAATACTATGAAGCCCACTGAGTCCCAGACACCGCACGCTAACCCCCAATGGTATAAGGATCAAATGGTATTGTATCTAGAAGACAATAGTCCTCTCGCGTCGTGAACACCTAGCCAGCAGCTCAGAGCTCACTCTGACTCTACTTGTATATCACCGGATAGAGGCTCTAGTTGGCGACTAGAAGTGCAAAAATGCACGATTACACCGGCACGCAGTTACGAGCCGTATCACCGTGCCACCAAAGACTGAGTGGTGCAAGTACATCTGCTTCGTTCCACCCCCTTTCCTATTTTGTCATTTCCGGTGTTGTCTTACTCTCCTGGCATCCATGACATTGTGCGCTGGATAAGACTGTAATTTTACAATTTATTTGCAATATAAGAATTTTTTATTTATTTACTGTTTCTGTCTGCACAAGTGCAATTGGGTGATAAAGAGGGGTCTTGAATACCTCAGGAAGATGTTCCAGGAATATTATTTGACCCCTAGGAGCACGAATGTCGTTTTGATATCAAGGGTCAAGCAGAGGTCAAATTGATTTTCTGATTGCAGTCATTTTGGCATTGGACTGCTACTGCATCAACATCCACTTGATAATCAACATTGGTCATTGTCTCAAGGCCACAAAAGCATCATTTTCTCTTATGCCTGTACTGGCTCCAGGCAAAGAAAGGCATGCATACAACACACAATGTATGAACAACTAAGCTTTGTGCTCAAGCATCCAAATGAAACCAACTGGGCTGGACAAGGTCCTTCAAACAGAAAGAGACCCATGATAGGGGATGTTTTGGTAGTTTGTGACGGCTGAGATGATTGACCACACCAAAACAAAAGGAATATAGCTCCACAAATGAATCAATAAATAGGAGCAACATAGATGAGCAAGGGCAGGATGTGAGGTTGGCCCATGAGCATGTAGGCCTCCGAGGGAATGATCATTCTCTACTTGGGAGTTCTTCATGAGATCAAACTGTGAGGAGACATGTTAACTTCCCACGGTATCAATTGAACAAAGGAATTTTGATCATTTGTGCAATGGCATGGCAAGTGCTGTTCATATGCCATGAACCCACGGCCATGGCACTTTCCTGCAGTGTGGGTTTCATAAGAATTTGGGAAAAGCAGACAGTATGGTACTGAAAAGCTAGAAAGTGGTACGTGTATGAAATTCTTCTGGTGAAGAATTCCCACTAGATCCCAAGTCTTATCTGTGCTTTGTTGTAGTTCAGGGATTCGCGTGGATATATACCACGAGTGCAAATTTGGAGTGTGGTCGGTGTTAAGTGATTTTTCGAACTCGAAAGTTGTATAGATCCTGTGAAATAAAAGCCCAATCCCAAATCCTAATCCTTTTCAACCCAAAATCCATAAAGTTCCACCTAAAATCCTTCTGAGTTCCCGTGATCCGTAAAGCAAGTCCAAAATTTGTGAGAGCAAGTTTGCAGGGTTGTGAGAGTATTAGAAGTTTGTGAGAACGTTGAATTGTGAGTAGGGGTTGCCCAGGTGTGTATTCTTATTCAACTACCACATTCCGTTTCCTTTATATACCCCTACGGTTTGTAACTACCAAATAATTCACTATATATACATACCTGGGACTGAAACACCTGGTCACTAGGTTTCAGTACACCAATTGGTCTTGTATTCCCATCCCTTGACTACTTTACTGCCCGTAGTCATGTTTCGGCTTATCCCCTTGGTTATCCCCACGGTAGCAGTGGCTGTGATAGTCACCACACACCCCCTGCTTCAACAGACTACTCTTCAACACGTTAAATCATGTTGAAACCTAACAACCATCGCGTCCGAGACGCGTTTGATCCCAAAACACGAGAAGTTGAATGGTCACATGACTATCAGCACTGCCTCTTCCTGACAGTTGATCCCCGCACACACCACCGTCACTTATTCGTCTCTTTGTACAAATGAATGGCACGTATGCTACCCATTTACTCTTGTTTTGCTAACCAGTACCCCATTGTTTCTAGGCCCTACAGCCTTATTGTCCAGACTGCCAAATATTTTGGGTAAGTCCCCTTTTGTTATTCCTTCTCGTTATTTTTGTCCTTCCCTTGCACAAACCCAGCTCATTTTCACGGGCGCAAAATCACCCAGCCCATCAGTACACAGAACACAGATATCATAACCAAGAACATGGAAGGATCACAAGTCTTGAGTCTATTGACTACCAAGCACTACCCCAAACCACTACATTGATATAAACCCACTCTCTGCCTTGTCTAGACCTCTTTGGATCAGCTATTGGAGTACTTTTGAGAAAGTAGCTATTACAAAGATTTAGTTCAAATATCAATCTAATACTTGGTTGGAACCCTGTACTCACACCATTAGATTGTTTGGATTAGTGTTTTAGTGTTGATTTAGTAGTTGTTAGTGCTCAGGCATTGATAGGCATTATAGTACATTTCTCGCTTGTGAAGAATGGAGCAGAGGGAGGAAGGCATAGAGGCATAGATGAGATAGCTAGTGGCTACTCGCTCGGACATGGACATGGACACAGATGGATGCAAGACACAAGCAAACGACAGATTGATTGATGTTGTATCACGTGGAAACAAACAAATATTCTAACATTGCTTGCCCAGATAGTCAGTGTTTCAGTGATCAGACCCCCACATTAACAAATACTGTCTTTTTTCAATCAATTCGAAAGTGGTGTGACATTTTCGGCCAATTCATAAATCTCATGAGACAAAATTATTAGCAGGGATTGATGCATGACTGTCAAATTGAAGGAAAAGGACAGTAGACTGGCAGAAGGTCTTCTTTGGCATCCTGATGGATCATCTTGAAGCAGTGGGACCATGGAGGGTTGGTGGCACAGTAATTCTCGCATCCAATGAAGCCATACTTACCATTGAAATTTATCTGATACTTTACATAGAAGCAACAGAATACTGTGATGGAAAGAACTGTTTAATGGTTTGAGTTTGTGAGTGATAGCCAGGAGCATCCGCTGTGATTCAGACTGCAGTGCTACTGCTGGCAAGTCTATTTGTTGCTTGGCAGGCTCAGCAATTTGTCCTCTAGGGGGAAATTTGTATGACTAGAGTCTCTTGTTGGGTGCGGAGATGTGTTATTTAGAAATGGTGGTGTACAAAATACTCTGCTTTGCAACAGGAAGTCCCTAAGCTTGCTGATTCCTTTTCCTGAGGAAGAGGAAAGCCTTTTAATGAAGCATGGCAGCTCCGTTCTACACTCGGGAACAAGGGAGGTCAGTTGCAATGTGATGTGGAAGGATGTGCTGATGCTAGACTGCAGTATGTCAGTCTGTTTTAAGTCTCTGTGGTTGTATAGCCTGACTTTGGAGTGCTACCAAACACAAAGGTAGGGTGGGTCTGCTGTGATTGCTGATATTCTGTACAATCCCTCTCTGCTTTGTTCCTTTCTTCTGCCTCTACGTAAAATTCGCTTTTTCCAACAAAAAGTCCACTCCTTCAAAAGCTCTGGAATGGTGTGTCACCGTTCTCCTGCTCTACTGTAGTACCAGGTGTCTCAACGGGGTTTTAACGGCTACACATGGTGTAACGGAGTCATCTGTGACATGGTTCGTAATGGGAGTTCTGCTCCGCTTGGGCCTATGTGGTGATGGAGGAGGCAAATATCGAATAAGGAATGATGTATGTGTGTCCACTGCAAGGGGGCAGCAGCAGAGTGAGGCAGAAGGAGAGTGAAGGTGTTCCCTTCAGTCTCAGTGACCTTAGGTTCTTTTGTTAACAGGTCCCTCCCACCCTTAGGCTGTTTTAAATGCCTAGATTGCAAGGGGAGAACTAGATGTTGTTACTGAAGTGTCTACACCTTATTTATACCCTGGCAGAGCCCATACACAGCCCTCCCAGAGTATTGTTAGCACTCCACCATCATTCCTGTCCATGCGGTGGGTCTCTGCCTTGTCGACTCTGCTTTCCCGATTCCTATGGAGCTTTGAGGTGTATGTTCCCACATGCCTGTCACACTCCTTTTGTTCATAGAGATGAGCATGGGTCCGGGTCCAGGTATAAATCACTCAACCCGGACTCTAACCCAATAATCCTGACCCCGAACCCACGGGTTTGCGGGTCGATCACGGATCCATGGCATTGTGTGATCCAGCTCCAGCATTTCGCGGCAGCAGTGACATGGGTCTCGGAAACACATTTGAGGGAGAATAATGATACTGCAGTGAAGGTATAGTACTCTAGGCGGTCCAATCCATTGTTTTCCAGCCACAAAACCCATTCAAGTCATGGTTTTCTGGCTCATTTTCAGTATTTAATCATATTCTCATGGGTATCCATGGGTTCGGTGAAACAGTGGCTATGGGTACACTGATGTTCGCGAAGATAATCAGAAAGCTGCTAGACGGCAACTAACCAACTAAAAACACTACAACCAACACACACACACACACACAATTGAGTTCGGGTCGTCCTGCAGTTTACAGGTAAGATTGAACTTCTCAGGTTCGTGTCTCGAAAATGCCAACTCGATAGAAGTCTTATTAGGACTAATATGAGCACAAAATAGTCAAAGATTGACCAGGGATTATCTACTTCGACTGAAGTGATATAGGTTTTATATATTTTATACTTCTAGACACCTCAAAAAGATATCTCGAAGACCTATAAGTCTCTCTAGACTTAGATAGGATTTCCTGCCGTACTCTGACGGCGACTGCACTGGATCTAGACTTGGGATCACGACCAAACTCACTGGAACGGATGCCAATGACCGGGTACTGCGACTGAACTCACTGGAACAGTGCCAACAGCAGACCTGAGGTAACAACCAAGCAGGTGCCTTTCACACAAATGTCGCGACTCTCCACGAACACAGCTTAAGTCCTTTAAAGCTTATATATGCCAACAAGACCACTTTATATTTGAACAATAACAACAAAGATAGTTATATAAACGTATCTCCGCGCTAGGCTCAGACCAGCACCAACACCGTTACCTTGGTGGGAGATGCAGTACTGAATTGCGGGATCTGCTAGGCTTTATATACGATACAGGAATTGTAGATAGTAATGAGAAATGAGTCAAGATATAAGAGAGATTTGATGTACACGGAACTGCGGAGGTATGCCACTGGTATTCGTAGTACGAGGCCAAGGCTAGTCATCTAGATTTGACCAGCTCGAACCCATACTAGGTATATTGGTTTGTTCCCGAGGCCTGCCGGCCCTAGCACGTATGCTAGCCGAGCACGCGCCTCAACTACCGGCCGCGCGACCACGTAGGTTGCGGCATATTGTCTAGTTCTCTATTGGTCGATGCGACACTGCCGTCCAGCCGTATTGACATGTCTCGCTCATTCCTTCGGTCCAAGCGCCTGTCATCGATTCTGATGACTATCTCGTTATGTGTGATTGCCATCGCGTCGTGTCCTTCCAGGATCGACACTTGCCGCAATCATTTCCTGATGATCTCTGATGTCTCGGTTTCATGATTCTCGCTCGAACTACTGTTCGCAAACCAAGTTATAGTTGTCGCGACTAGACCCCGTCCAGGGTCTAGTGTATATATATGACTTTCCATGCCCAATCTGTGGACTTCATGCATGTGTCTCAAGTTTAAGTGTTTTTACCTCCTCGATACAGTGTCTAGCTTTTAGTACAACCAACCCTTTGCGAAGTCAATTCAATACTATGAAGCCCACTGAGTCCCAGACACTGCGCGCTAACCCCCAATGGTATAAGGATCAAACCGTATTGCATCTAGAAGACAATAGTCCTCTCGCGTCATGAACACCTAGCCAGCAGCTCGGATCTCACTCTGACTCTACTTGTATATCACCGGATAGAGGCTCTAGTTGGCGACTAGAAGTGCAAAAATGCACGATTACACCGGCACGCAGTTACGAGCTGTATCATCGGGTCTGGAAAACTGTCGACCCGTGACCCGTACCCGTGCTCATCCCTATTTGTTCACAGGTGGAGGGATGAAACCCACAGCGGAGTATGTTATTCCCACTCCGCCTCTCCCAATTTGTCCCATTTTAGATATTGCAGTTGACCATCACATATCACATCCTGTTTGGGGAGGTTTGTTTCAAAATTGGCAGTGGTCCAATGTTTCTTCCTTGAGGCAAATGCTCTGCCAGACTAGATGATGAGGCAGAGTCCCAAAGTAATGCATCACCCTATGCTATGGCACCAATGCATAGAAGGACACAGAGGTCTTTTTAGGGGTCTCTGAGCTCTTGGTAACAGTGTTTCCATGCTTTCTATCATTGACGGACTAGGTTCTTCCCAGAGGCAGAGTCGTTGTACAGCATTAGGTTTGGAACAAGCCGCCTTCTCACATGATCTAGCACATGCTTCACGGCACCTTTGGAGAAGGGACTTGGGTCAAATCCAGAAAAACAGGGTTCACATTCCCCTGCCTCAGAAAGCACATTAAATGCCCTGTCCACCTGAGACAATATGTTCATAATAGCATAAAAAATGTTTTGCCAACTCAGGCTTTCCTCCAGGGAGTATACCAGTCCTGTACACTGGCTCCAATATACCAGAGAGAAAAATGTAGTCAGTTGAAAGACTGGACTGCAGTCTCGCAAATTTTGGACTGAGTCAAAATCTGAGGAGACAGAAATGTTTGGCAAGTTGTTATATCCAGAAGTGCAGAAACAGCCTTTATGGAGACAGTAACAAATTGTCTGATTATAGGTATGATTTGTCAGCAAGCGTGTCACACCTCTCAAAGCTTTTTACCATCTCACACCGGCCAAATTGAATATTCAGCTCGGCTAATTGTCACCTGAAAAGATCCTTTTCAGCTACTTATTCAGCTTGCGGCATTTTTGCCATTGGCTTGGCATTTTCCGAGCCAATGGCAAAAATGCCTCCAGCTGAACATGTTGCCGAAACTGGTGTTTTCAGGTAACATTTAGGCAGCGTAATCCTGGCTGAATATTCACTTTTGCAGGTGTGTCTCCAATGGCAGACCAACACTGCAGATACCATAAACACCCAGTAAAACTGTACCAACACCCTTTTTTATGCCTAGTCATTAATTGTATTCCATCATTATGCCCTAAAACGGTTGTACTGGAAACTCACCTGGGGGGGGAACCAGGGGAGAAACACTAGGAAGACCAAGAAGAGAAGCTTAGAGGGGGACAAGAAAGAATATGGCCAGCATATGGATTGCAAGATGAAAGTACGAAGCAAGAAGTAAAAGTACCGTAGCATGTGATCAGTAAATAGCTGTAAACTATGTTACTATCCGTCATGTTTACATGTACATATGAAAACGTGTTTTGCAGACTCAAATCCTCCAATGTCAGGAAACTTTTGCTGAGAGATCTTGTCTTGAGAGTATTCCGATCCCATCAAGTCCATAAAATCCAAGAAATAACATGTCCATATCTTCTGTTTGATATGATCTTCACCAGAACAAACAAAGATTTATTGAAACACCTGTTCAGAAAGATCCCTTGGTCTCTGATATCAAAACTATTATTATGTGTGCATTTTACTCGATTGAATGAACAGCCCTTTACATTGAGTGATTTGGTCATGAAGTGGTGGAGATATTCATCCTCGAACACATCCCCTTTTTTCCGGTGTTTGCAGCAAGCCTCTCTCCGAGATTGTCCGGCTTGCCGGACCGGAGCCAGGCTTGCTCCGAACCTGCTTCAGGCTTGCACCCGACGCTGTGGAAGTGGCCCTAGGCCCACTCGTCGCACATAGGTCATCCTCATCATGCGTTCAAGGTCCTCACCTGGTGTTATCAGCCGTACCATTATTATCTCTCTCTTCTTTACTTGTACTACTCATTTTCCTCTCCCACATCATTATTCCTTTCGCTGCAGGTCCGAATTCAATACATCACCTCATCTGCGCTCAAATGCGTCGTTGAACCACGCATCAGATCACCAAGTGATTGCGCATCGGTTTCCACTCGACGGGTTGAACACGCCGTTGGACTGGTATTGGGCATCGTATCAAAGCATTTCTTCTTCTGTCACTTCCTTGTACTCACACACATCTTGACTTGTACATTAGTCTGACAGCAACTCTCGTATCCAAGACCCCGGCCATCTCGAAACATGGTCAAAGACCAAAACCTCTCTTGGCACCAATTCTCCCTTGCCTCCATGCACTATATCAAAGAACTTATCCGGGCTGGGTGGCGCCCTGAGTCTTGCTCCAGAATCGTCCTCTGGCTTCCCCTTCGAGCCTTACACAGCTGAGTCACTTCCCTCCTCATCCAGTTTCGTTGTGCTACTCTAGCCTTACAGGTTGGGTACGGGACGACCGAGTCGCTCCCAGGTTCTCCTTAGGACCTACCTACTCTTCTTCAACGCTTAAGCAGATCTATATTGTATATTGCCTGAAAAAACAGCTTAGAAAACTACTGAGTTATTGAATTGAAATCAAATCTATCAACTTCCATACCTGCAGAAAAATGTCCAAATTGAGCTCTGAAGCCGTGCAACTATTTTGGAAGATTGTCAAAAATTTCCTGGTGTCACGGCACTCCAGGCTACTCACCATTTGTTGAATTGTCAAAAAACAGTATACTCAAAATCAACGAAGGTGAGTGCCACGGGTCCATGAACATATTTATTGTTTTTTTATTCACTATGGTTTAGGGTATATACATAGAGCATACAAGGATGTTTAAGAGTGTCATGTTGGGGAGTGGCTCAAGTGTTCAAGAAATTAAGTCGTACGGAACTCAAGTTTCATTCACATTAGTATACAATATATAGCTATGTAATTGGAACTCAAGTTTTCAGAAGGACTCAAGTTGTGGGACGAACTTAAGTGGTGAGGGACTTAAGTTTTGAGTGCACGCCCATGGGGCGTAGGCCGGCACGCCCTGGGCGTGGAACTTAAGTTCCAAATGGGATGGAACCGCCCGGAACTTAAGAGGAGCTAATATTATTTCCTGCCGCAGCCCCATTTTCCCATGAACACCGTCGCCAGTGAACAATTGTGACATACCGTGTACCTTTCGTTGAAACAGTACAGTAACCAGCGAGCTCTCTGTCGCCTCTTCATGCAGAACCATCCAAAACAACTGGCCCGGTACTATGTCTCGGTGAAGCAGTGAATCTGCTGTATTCCGTCTTCCCTGTTCTGTCTGTAAATAATACGAAGGTGACGGTGAGCGGCGTGCTGCAAAACGGTCCGCCGTGCTATGAATAATAGTCTCAAATCTGTTGTATGACAGCCAGGTCCCTGGCAGTTCCGTCCCAACACCCCCTTTTCCGTTCCATCGACATTTCATTGGTTCGCCATCTGCGACCGTACGTCGAACTCACCGTGAATTGTGGCCAAAATCCAGACGATCCGGACTGCACGTTTCGGGCCTCAATACTCCGTCTGCTTCAGAATATTACAGCATTGCGCATATGGGAACTTCATGTTGGAGGAATATGCCTGAAGCAGTGGGTCTGCACCCGAATATTCTCGTACCTTCTATTCCTTTTATGGACTTACATCGTAGATACATGTAGAACCTTCTAGATATTATTGTAGCTATAAAAGCCAGCAATGTACAGCTGCTGGGGCATCTGTTTGCCCTAAAGCAAGCCTTTCTAACCATCCAGTGCTATTGCAAACTTACTCCCTTACCACCTAATCATCCTCTTCTTCCCACATTGATTCTCAACACTTCATTGGAGCGCCGCACCTCCAAATCTCATATCCTGCCTCCGCTGGGAACAGCAATACACGGGGTTAGTTAGATGGATGATACCAAACCCATTGGGCTTTCCCGCGTAATGAGCTGATCTTGGGCGAAAAGGAAGTGAGCAGGACGGCATCAAGTCCGAATGGTCGTGGAGTAGATCAGAGTCGGCCGTCAGGCTTAAGTCCTGTCTGTTATTCCTGTCTGTTATTCTCGCGATCTCCCATGCGAAAATGTCACCAGATGTGCCCAGAGTTGACGATGTCCATTTGGTAATCATCTACTCACCTGGCAGGCTGGAGGCACAGAATATTATGAGCGGCGGCGCGGGGGTACTGGATCATAGCCAAGGTATAGGGATGTCAAAATGGTTGACGTCGAATGCTTAGACCGTTTGGAGCACCGGGTAGGACATGGATTTGAAGACCAAAAATATTTTGGCCAGCACGATCAAAAGGCAACCAGCGGCCATGTCGGTCCGGACACGGGTTTGGAAAACGGTGGAACAACGGGTTGCAAGGATTGAACTGCAACGAGGGAACGGGCAAGAGGGCATGTGTTCGTATTATTGAAGCTGCCGAAGTAATCAACACGGGTGGATTGGCCGTGACCCCCCGCAGCCCAAAAGTCCAGTCAAACATACGAGACATGCGCCCAGTGGCGATCTAAATCAGGGCCGCTTCAGTTTCGCATACTTTAGCTGTCGTTCCTTCTGTTCCTTCAGCGCAATCTGTTTTTTCCGCTGCGTCGCGCTGACGTTATTCTCGGCCAGCTCCTCGCGCTTCATGTTGACCAAATGCTGGTCGATGCACACCTCCATCTTCTGCTGGATAAGCAGCTGGTGGCCCGTGCCTGCGATTTCACCAGCGCTGAGCTGCCACTCGAGATCAAAGCCCCATCCGTGTGTCATGGCGCCGTGGCCTGCCTGGAACGACGCATCCGCGATTTGGAGCGCGGAAGAAGCGGAAATGAGGCCGCCTTCCTCTCGCCACCATCGCACGAAGTATACAGCTGCTCGGCGAAGGTCTGGAACGGCGCCTTTTCGCACCATGCCCATGCGACGAGCAAGGGCCTCGAGGAACTCTTCGATGTCGATTGTTGGTAGGGATCCGGGTGGCAGGAGATGTAGATATGCCGGTGCTGCGCTTCCCGTGAGCCGGTGAACAGGAAGATTTACGAGAGTACGAACAAATAGGATTTAGGATGTTGAGCCTATACAGCAAGTATGACGCGAGAGCCTCGATATCGTACATGCCTTCTTTAATCCCCGCTATCAAATGGGACGAAGTTACCCTGGTCAGACTCTGGCCGGCTGACTCGGGTAAGGATCTGAGGTTACGTACCGATGAGTGCGAGTTTAACCCCTCGCTCGGCTCCTTCCTCACCGAGGCCCAGGAAAGGGAGCATAACACCCGGGGTATCGAAAGCATAAACGAGCGGCGAGAGGGATAGTTTCAGACGCGTCGACAAGGCCTGCGTCAAGCCCGGGTTCGCCGAGGTCCGAAGAGCCTTAGGCGTCGCTATCAGAAAAAAATTGGTTAGAGCGCGCGATTAAGGCGGATGATGAGGGCGGACGGCCTTTGATCCCCATGTTGCGAAGAGCATTCAAAAGAGTGGACTTTCCAACGTTCGGCATGCCGATGACTAGCACATTTAACTCCATGGCGTATGGATACTTCTTGGCTATATCTGAACCGTTGATAAGAGGAGCCATTTCGAGGTAATATACTTCGCGGGAAGGGTCAACATACTCACGAGCATTTCGCTGAGATTCCGTATATCTCGCGGACGTTGCCAAGATGCAAATAAAAACTGTTGATCCGGGAACCGACTGGACATGGCTTTGCGGAAAGGCTATGAAACCATGGACGACGGATTAAAATTCTGAGCCTTGCAGGATGGCCGCCAAGTCACCTCGAGACCCCACTCGGGTACAAGATCCCGCTTATTCAAGACGACGATCCGTTCACAGGCGCTGCTGTTCACTACGCGTCGCGTCGCGTCGTTAGGGTCCCACCCACGTTCAAGCCGCCATTTTTGCAGCGCGCCTAAAAATAAAATAGAATGAAGTGTCAATAAAATGAAGATAAGAACCAGTGTTTAAATAGTCCCAAGACCCCAGAGTGAGATCCAATCAGGGCGGAGCACAAGCTCATTTAATCCACACATGGAAAGCCACATGATAAGCATAATAACCATCATCCGTACCTTCTAACGTGCCGTTTATACTGGTGAGAGGAAGCCTGGAATCTCTGAGCTCCAGAACCACGTCCGTCTGAGTGAGCAAGGTGGGTAGCATCCGGGTGAACTTCATCATGTGCCCCGGAAACCATGATGGCGGGATTGGCAAGGCAGGGAATGGGATATGCGTGAGTGCCATGGGAGTCTTGGCAGTGCAGGAGACCGCGAGAGACGGATACGACCTTCCGGAGCGGAGATGCGCGGAGTGCTTGGAGAGGAAGGAAGAGGAGTTGTTTAGCCTTATTAGGCAGTGGCTTCTTCGGCAAATTTCCAAAGTTTTCGAAGATCCAACTTCTCCGTCAGTTCTTGTCACTGGCGTCGCTTATGCTCACATGTCATGGAAGAAAAAAAATATGTGTATTATAGATTCCCCATTGCCACAACGTACAAGACGATTATCCTCCGAAATAGCCTACGACAACAACCACGAGAGACGCCGCGGAAGTAAATCCTGGCCAGGACGATCGATCCAAAAGAAGAGATACAAGATTGTACGGAAAGCATCGACAACTGAAAATAAAACAAAAGAAAGAAGGAGATTCCAAACGGGCCCAAGGCGGAGAGAGTCTGTCAAGGAGACTGGCGAACGAGGAACGGGCGGTCCCGGAGATTGAGAATGCGGGATCTATAGCACGCCACCGGATCGCGGCGGGGAACGAACTGCGCCGAAACCGACTGGACGTGGGCTCGTTGGTGAGCGACGATAAGGTTAGGGAAAGCGGCCACGTACGATTAAACCCATCCGTCTTTGCCGACCCCAATGGCATCGAAGTTTTTACCGCTGCGCGTTCGTCTCTCTTGTAGGACAGGGACCGCATCTAGATTGATCAATTTCTCCGACGGCGGCGGTGAGCCCTCTACCCATCCCTTCCATCCCTTCTTCGCAGCGGCACGCGGTTTCCTCGGGACATGCGATGGCCGGTTGTGATCGTTGCGAACCAAATCCTCGTAATCGTCGGGGGTGCGAGGTCGCTTGGAGGATGTTCGGGACGTGCTGGACGAGTTGGACGGTCCCGGCGTCGATGCGGGTGTAGATGGTAGGAGTAGTGGAGATGTGAAGGGCGGTGGCGTCACGGACACCGATCGCTGCATGGTGGCAATGTGGATGGAAGGCCGTGCGCGCCAGAAGGATGTCGTGGCGGCTGACGGTTGGGGCATGGCTATCGCAAATGGCCCTGCACTCGCACTGGCCGCCGGAACCGTGTCTACTCCGTCGCCGAGCGGCTTTTCGTTTCCCGGGGCCAGCCTCGCCCGCTTTCTCTCGCGCTCGCGCTCCTTTTTCTCTCTCTTCCGCTGCCTCCGTACTTCGTCGTCATCCGTGCGCAGCAACGGCGTGTACGGCCCCACGCCGTTCAAGAGGCTTGTCAAAACGTCGCGCTGCGGGCGCACGTCAAAATCACCGGCGAGGACGGTAGTCGCGGTACGGCGAGCCTGCTTGAAGGGTTTCATGTGTGTGTGGTGAGGAAAGGTAACAGTCATGGTGGGAGGAAAAGCGAGCGACGCCGCGGTGGAGTACAACGGAGTGCTTTGAGATCAACAAGGGCGCAAACACGAGCACATCCAACCGGCCGGGCACGTGGATCTCGTGCTTCGATTCAACTTGCCGCACAATGCCCTTCTAACTCCTTTTGACGTGTTCTTATATCCTGTCATACCTCCATTCCTCTTTGTCTTCCTTGGGCCAACTATTGTTCTCTATTCAGACTCATCTGCACTCATCGGTCGGGCCCGGAAGCGGAAATTACCCAGAATCTTCTCTCCATCCAAACCAACAGGCTTGTGCCAGCCCCTACTAAGCCAGAGCCAGAGTCAATTGCGGCGCCCTAGCCCGATTCGGTCGAGCGCCGTTACGCCATTTTTGCAACAGTATTCCCACCCATCCATTTTGATGAGCCAATCGCATCACATCAACATGCCTTAAAACATCCAGTTTTCCCCGGGTACCCGAAGTTGCGGAAGGTGGAAATAACAATCAGGACGTCAGGTACAAGGAAGGTCACCAGAATTTCCCTTGGAATCTCCCTATTAATACCTTGGCGCCATTCTGTGTCGATAACAATCAGTACTCTCACAGGCGCCAGCTGCTGTGGGAGCAATACACTTCAAGTTGTTGTACTCTGCTGAATACAAGGGGCAATTGTTCTCCGCTGTCATTGTTTAACAACGCAATTTTACTCCGTTACCATACGCCTGATCGCATCGAGGATCTAGATGATTCCCGCCCTCGCGGCACACGCCGCCGCGTGTGGGATCCTAGATATGAGTGGTCTTCGATCCGCCGAGACGCGTCCGGAGCTCGCCTCAATGTTCAAACCACTCTCTGCTCGTCTGTGCTCTAAACCTGCGATTTTCCTATTTCTGAATCGTCGCGAATTCTAACACGCCAATTGCACGTGTTCCTGAGATTAAACACCTTCTTGGCCTCAACACAAAGGTGTGGTTTAACTATAGAGTTCCTAATTTCCGAGGCAAACATCTACACACCTATGCCTGCTCTCAGACCCTTTCCTAGTACTGGCTACTGCGTCCTTGACTGCATGCGATGACACATTTTGGAGGGCTTCTTCTGTCGCTCTGACTCCGCGCCTTCACCCTTATTGTCGAAATTTGACTCGGGAATGCTATGACTTCGTTTCTCGTGTCTCCAGCTTGGATCCTCATGGTCTTGCGATGCTGAAGTCCGAAATTATGGCCGGCGTCTCTTTGACACCTTTGGGCGTCTCCCGCGTGGCGCCGTGGCGTTAAACAACGACAACCCGGTCCCGATATCTATGGTCGCGAGGATCCTTTCACGAAGTACATACTAGTCGCCTACGCCGCACCTCTTCCGATGCTCAAACACGCCGGAGATATTACTCCGCCCGTTTCACCTCATCTCCGGCGTACGGCGTAAATTTCACAGTTGTTTGTCTATCTCCCCCGAGAATTCCCGGAAACCAAACCGACGGCGCGTATGGAAAGCGTCGGGAGCCGTAATACTAGAATGATTGAGGAACTCGAACCCGGCATGACGGCATCGCGTCAGGACAATGATTACGGCGGGAAGAAAAACCCGCCATAGCAAGTCTCGTTCGCCAATAACGTGCGGACATAGCTCTTGGTCAAAATGCCATGCTCGGACCATTCTTCTAATCCAAAAAAACGATCAATCGGCGAAACCATCACATTTACTGTGGGCTACCACTATAATTATCTGAGGATGGACCGCCCGTATAACCTGGTCGTACTTTCGCTCTCTAGGCGTTCAAACATTTGCCGTTGACTTGCATTTTGCTTTATCTTCCTCTCGGGTCGTTGCTGCTTCGTTTGGCAGGTGGAAATAATATCCTGTTTTGGGATGTGGGCGAATTAAGGTCGTCAGCGAGTAGGGCTGCACCGCAAAAAAAATTAAATCGCCTTCATATAGTGGAGATATGAGTTGGCTTGCTTACCGCTTAAATTCTGTGGTTCTCTTACCCCGGTCTCCCGCTTTAAAGCCGCGGCCGCTGGCTCGTACCGAATTGCAAGAAAATATAAAATCAAATGTGTCCTGATTTTTTCAACACCCGCGGAGCATCTTTTCTGGTTTAAAACGCCGGCCTCTATTTGGAGGCCTTGTAGTCTTGGTCTCTGCTGTTCGCTCCGGCTCAAATCAATTATGTTTCCAATCTTGGGCGATGTCGAATTTATGTGGTTACGACCAAATGCAGGACGCGCATCCAATTTCCCTATTCCACACTCCCTGTCTGTGTCACTCTGACTTGATTCAATACGTATTCGGAGGTTGAATTAGAAGAGAAACAGGCACCGGGTGGAAGAACGACACATCCACAATGTGGCGCGCACATAACAGTTGGGCGTATATAACCAAGGCAGGAAGGTAGCGGTACCTTCATTAAGATAATCTGTATTTTTGCTTTGCAGATAGATATTCTACATCGTGTCCTGACTCCGCGTCGGCCACCGACCATTTTCGACCGTGGCTGTGCTGAGTTGTTGACTCTTTGGTTACCGCCGATCCAGGAACTGCGTACCTGCAGTCTCGGATTGCAACTTAGTGTGGTATGTATATGACTTGCGAAAGCACTTGTCTCCATATCAGCCCGGAAACCCAGTCAAATTGATGATCGGACAGCAGGCAGGGCACTATGATTGTGATGGGCATATTATTGTCTGATACTGGTCACCTAAAATCGGTCATTGAAGTAGGCAGGCCACGCAAACAGGACAAGCGAGTACGGGTGTACGCAGAGTTGCAGACAGGGTTTTGATTCCGACGCCCCACGGAGTGCGGCTCTCCGTGTGCTCGTCTGATCCCAGCATGACTTTTCGCAACATCTCCGATTTGTATCAGCGTCCCGTCCATCAGAACGACATCCATCAGTCTGGATTCTCAATTCCCTGGTACCCACAGCCCCCTCGTTTGGGATCGTCCATAAGAGTAACAGAGGACCCAGAAATTTTTTGGTTTGCCTAGAGCAAAAAGCAATTTGGTAAGTAGAGATAAGCGTGACATGGGCATACCCCAGTAGATTCATTCCGCCGTGCACCAGCATTTCATGATTCCTCGTTCGCCTGCTCCCATCCTTTTTCTTGTTTTTTTTTTGAAAAAAAGGCGACTCATTCGAGGACTCACCGGTTTCCGCGGCGACAAGGATCCCAAGGCAGTGTCCCGGAAAGTCGAGGATGGAAGGGTATCATCGGACACAGCGGCGTATCTTCGTTTCCTTGACGAAAGCCTTGGTCCTATCATTAAGATCTGCACCGGGTTCGGAACACAAGGGGAAACCCATCAGTGGCAAGTACAAAAATTGAACAGACCTCCAGTCGGCGTAATACACTCTAATACAGTGCCCCAAAGCAATGCCTGCTTATGGATCCCGACGTCGTCACTCGATCTACTCGTAGACAGCCGGGTGAATTATATGCAGATTATTTGGCTCCAATCGCGGGTCCTCCAAAGGTTGAATAATAGCATGTTAGGTGCCGTGACCCAAAAGAATAAAATCTCGAGCGTTTGGCTTCAGAAATGAATACGCTGGATGGGCCCCGAATTTGGGACGGGATCGTCCATGACCGGGTCAGCCTCTAATTGCAACAGCCGGCCGTTCGATTATATGCGGATTATTTGGCGCCAGTTGGGGTCGATAATAAGGAGGTCCGTGCCGCCTAAGAAGAATGAGATCTATGACGTCCAATTTCAGAAAAAGATACGCTGGACCCCCGAGCTGGGGGGCGCATTCACTGCGTTCAGCGTGTCCGTCTGCAGACTCGCGTCGCAAACCCTGTCGATGGACTGAATTGGGTCGTCGCGTTGTGCGACCTGTGTCGGCGATGGCGGTCTATTTGTGCCCACGACTGATTTGGGACGGGATCATTCACGAGCGGGACAGCCTCCGGCAACAGCCGGCTGCTGGATTATATGCGGGTTATTTGGCTCCAGTGGGGGCTCCTCCAAGTAGGGAGGCTTCCGTCAAGCCGTGCCGCGCGTCAGAAGAATGTAATCTAGCGCGCAGCTTCAGAAATGGATACGCTGGATGGCCTCCGAGCTGGGGCGCACTTGGGACAGGATCCTTCATGAGCGAGACAGCCGGCTGTTGGATTATATGCAAATTGTTTGGTTCCAGTTGGGATGAATAATAGGGAGGTTTCCAGTTCGTGCCATCCCCAAGAAAAATAAAATCTGAGGCGTTTCAACTCCCAGAAAAGGACGAAATCTAGGGCATTCGGCCTCAGAAAAAATGGATACGCTGGATTACCCCCGAACCGGGGACGTATTTGAGAAGGAATCATTGATGGATTTCCAATATTGGAATGCACTGGGTTTTCTCCGATTACAGTGCTCGTCGTTTCTCTAGCCACTTGGTAGACAGCAGAGAATGACGGTAGAAACCTAACTATAAGGTGTCTTTTCCCCAGTTCCAGCCGAGGAAAAAGCCCAGTCGTTCCAGTGGACAGAGACTACGACAGGATAATTCAGCGCACCACCCTGTTAGTCAGTCCAAAGCAAGGTCTTCAGGCCGCTGACCTACGATACCCAATGACAAGACATGCATGTAAATTGTACAAGGCGCGTCGGGACGCCCCGGCACTTCGCCTTGAAAAATTTGGCACTACGTGGCCCACGCAGGCGCCAAATCTTCGCTGATTGCCTGGCGGAGTCTAAAAGGCATCAGACACAATTTTATAATTTATAAAAAGAGAAAAACCACACTGATCTGGCTGAATTTTCCAGCGCTCAGCGCGGATCGACCAGAACAGCAGGTGCCAGTGGAGAAGGAAGGCTTGGGAAATTTTTCGCGGCGACCTCGAGCCCCAGCCAAAACTCCGGCGTTAGTCTCATGTCATGCGACAGGCTGAAGAACCCTCCATTCTGCAGCGAGGCGTCTGGAATCTAGATAACCGAGATCCCTATCGTTCACGGCATCTTGGTCCCGGATTTAGAGGGATAAGGGCGGCCGGGAGAGTAAGATACATACCAGCTCTTCCAAGACGGCTCGGCGAGGAGGGTTGAGCTGGTTGGCACTGTGAAATGAAATTATTCAGAGTTTGCTGTGGCATTCGGCAATCACGTCAATCGAAATGCCCAAATCCGTCGAGAAGCTTCCAAAAATTGTGAAGAAGCTGTCACAACATCGGGTGCAATAGGCGAGACCCTGCATCTCCTACCTACCGCCGACGAAATGAACAACGCGGAGAAAGGGGCGAGGGTTTAAATGAATAACATTGAGATTAGGACCAGTGAATCTGATACATGCATGGTGACCTCGTAACCAATATTGAGCAAGAACGCAAAAACGGGGATACAAAAATGGGAGGTACAGTACTTCGGTAAATTCTATGTCTTGAAAATCCGTAGCAGGCGCGCCTCTGTGACGATCCTGGTTCGGCAGAGTGGGCATTCGCGCGAGCTCCCCATCACCAGGTCGGAGCATCCTCTACACATGGCCAGGTGGCTGAAAGAAAAAAAATGGATCAGGTCGATGGGAGTGCATAATGCAAGGAAACATAAGCTTACCCGCAGTCGACGATGGCGATATTGGCTTCCTCGTCCTGACAAATAACGCATAGACCCGTGCG
Source organism: Mycena maculata (assembly GCA_029448575.1). Taxonomy (NCBI): domain Eukaryota; kingdom Fungi; phylum Basidiomycota; class Agaricomycetes; order Agaricales; family Mycenaceae; genus Mycena; species Mycena maculata. Next base: position 61,462 of record JARJLG010000295.1, on the reverse strand, counting down.
CTCGAGGTGGGACGCCATAGCTTGTGCCTTCGGAGGCAGAGGTGGGGGCGCGGACGAGCTCGACCCCTCGGCAGAATCCTCGCCGGAGACGGCCTGCGCAGCTGCTTTCTCCCTATCCTCCTTCTCCTTCTGCGTACGCGTAAACTGCTCCATCAGCTCCCTCTGCTGCTCAATCCGCGCTTGCTCCTCCAGCTCCTCCGCGCGCCGCTGCCGCTCGCGCTGCCGCCGCTCCTCGTCGACGAGATCCCGCACTTTCTTGACCAGGTCGCTCTTCTCTAGCACCTGCCCGGGGTTGACATGGTTCGTGAACAAGATGCCCTTGAGCGCGTGGACGGAGAGGGAAGACAGCGAGTCGGCGCTCATGGCGAGGAGCTGGTCGAGGGTTGGAGGCGGGATCGTCGGCGGTGGTGCCGCCGAAGCGGCGCGGGCGCGGGGCGGGGTCCGATCGTTGTTCGCGTTAAGATTGTGCGACGAGCGGGAGGGTCGTGGACTCTGATACGGTCCTGGGTTAGGCTGCTGCGGACGCGTCGTACGTGGTGCGGCAGGAGGCGGGGTATGACGTGGAGGATGCCCGCCTAGATGAGAATTGAAATGGGCTTGTGAGTGATACTGGTCGTGAGGATTATAATATTGGCCCGTCGGAGCAGGACGCGATGATGCTGGGCGAGGAGGCGGCGAGGCGTGGGGTTGAGAGGAGGGGCGCGGCGGCGCCGCGTTCGGTGATCGGGGCGGCGGGCCTGGAGGAGGCGCATAACGAGGTGGCGGTGGCGGAGGATCATCAGGCTCAAGATCGGGTCGAGGGAATTCATATGTAGGCGTTTGATTCGGTCGAGGCGGGAGAGGTGGTTCGGCAGGTACATTAGACTGCCGAGAGAATATTCCGCGAGCACGCGAAAGATTCGACCTATCTGGGACAGAATACTTGCGGTAATAATTCTACCTAAGGTTAGACAACCTCCAAGGTAGACGTGAATAAGGAAATTAATACCTCATTCGCCGGAGGCAAGCATCCGTTTGCTCCCTATAGTGATATTTTAATGATGACATTAAGATGAGAGCGGCGCTTGCCTTGGCGGCTACAATGGCGTCAATAAGGTCGTCCTTTTCGACTGCTCGGTCGGCCTTGATATTATATGCGTTGATATATTTCTTCAGTTTGGTCAACGGCAGAGATTTGAGATGACCTCGACCGCCTGCTGTGACTAATTTTGGCCAAGTCAGAGAGTACCGATACATCGACAGCGGATGGGCGCACTGGTCAGGAATTCGATGCAGTAGGCACAGACGTTCGTAACATCATAGCCAGTTTCGTTTCCAGTCCGTGGCATCAAGCCCTGATAGTCCGTACAGCTGTTACAATACGAATAGCCTGGGTGTATCTCAGCATCTGATCGAATTCCAGGAATCGGAGGACATGCCACAATGATTGCATTTCCTTGGCCGTGCGAGCAGGAAGTTGAATTCCTTCAGTACAATCGTAAACCGGACTGGATACAGCGAAGTCAGAGCTCATTACCTTTGAGCATTTGCGGCAACCGGATGCGTCTGCTCGTGTGGATTCGAGGATCGGTGGCGGACCTGATAGAAGTGGGAGACCTGACATCGCGCTCCGGGACACTCGACAGAGTTCAAGGTAGTAGTGAAAGGTCCTCCGGGCGTAGTCGTAGTAAGCACAGAACTTGCTAGATCCTTAAGCTTCGAGGACGGTCCCGTGCCCCGGTACAGCTTACCAAATCCTGTCACGTCATTTGTAATTGTTCCTGACAAAGCAATTCGGAGAGAGGGAGATTTCTTCGGAGGCCTTCGGAAAGAATACAAGTTGTTCTTAGAATAATACCTACTATACATCTACTTGTGGCGCTCTAAGCGTTGCACGTTATCGTTTCGAACACCACAAGTGTGATACTTATGTAACCTGAATTTCCTTTCAACAAAAATTAAAGATGAATCGAGGAAGTTGGCTCAAGATTAGAGGTCGTGAGGCCTTGAGGACTCAGAACAGTATCTTTACGTTTAACGAGCGAGGAATTATACATATCAGACATTATACACACTACGACCTCGGTGAACGTTCGGTCGGAGATCGGCTCATCGACCCGAACTTCGAAGCACGTCACGGTGGAGTCCCAGTTTGACTCGGACATAACTGACCTCAAACTGACCTCTTTCCGAATCACCACCACCACCACCATCTCTAGATCGATATGCTCACTGTGACCTTCGTACGCCTCATTCCCCAGGCAGAATTCCATTTACCAAATGACTATTAGATCAGACACGGACAGTCACAGGACAATGTGGTGCGGCCGCCACATCCACAGAGACTGCGTTCCACTTCATTGACGCGAGTGTAGAAAAGCATTTGGGCTGGTTGGAAAGATGCACCTCTTTCGGAACTCGGTGAATACACCAATTCTTAGCACACCCTTAGCCTGCTCACATTCATAGGTGTCAAGGCCAGGAACCAAACAATTCTTCTCGCATTTGTAAGTTAAAACTGTTTCTCTACAGCAAGCGGCAGCGCTGGGCCAGGCATTTTCAAACACGAAGACGGACTTCATATACGCGTCTGATCTGAAGCGCGCGTACTCGACAGGCCAGGCGGTCCTGGACGCCCATTCGTCTCCCAAACCGACGTTCAACGCGAATCCTAAACTGCGAGAACAGCACTTTGGAATCGCAGAAGGCAATCCCTGGGTGCTGGAGACTCCGGCGGACCAGACCTTCGAGGAAATGTTCAAACATCGGATCTTCCCGGTTCTGCACGGCCGCGACGCTAAATTTCCGGAAGGTGAATCCTTGGATGACTTGGCGCACCGGGCAGAGAAAGGTATAGCCGAGTGTGTGGTCCCGCACCTGGCGGCCCAGGGCGATGTCCATATTGTGATCGCAAGTCACGGCCTCTGCATTAGCGAGCTTGTCGCAGCTCTCCTCCGTCTGGACCCGGATTCTCGACGAGACATCTCGTACGCTGGTCTCCTGAACACCGCGTGGACCCGGGCCGTCGTATCAGTGAAAGTAAATCCGCACACACAACTGTTCGCGACACCCGCTTACTAGGTCGAATCGCAGGATGGATCTCTGAACGGTCCTCTGGACGTTGACCATCTCCCGCCGCTCACTGTCCAAATTACGCACGTGAATAACACTGACCACCTTGCTTCCCTCGAACATGTACATGCAGTTTCTCATACCTCGGGGAGCCCCCCGCTAACCGCTTTTCATTCATAGGAGATCGAGGACCCTGCAGATATAGACGATGATAAATCCGCCGCCCGCGCGTTCTTTGCCGGAAAGGCGATGGTGTAGATTCAAATTGATTCCCCTAGAATTCTGAATATTAGAGCGAGACCACGTACTTGCTTCGCAGACTTGGATTACAGATGATGGCGTTGAACTTGAACGTTGGCCAGTTGGACAGTCACTTCTTTAACTTCTATGATCTTACACTTCGGAAGATAGGTTTGATCATTGCTTCCGGCTGGTTTCCGTAATGGTTCCCCAGGGCGCGGGCCGTCCCCGGGTTCCCCGGATGGAGGAAGTAATTCCCGCGATACTGACACTGACATTATTCTCGTCCCAGGTATGTGACGTTTAGTCTCGTTCCCGCCATTATCGAGCAAGTGTTCATACAGAGGGAGGAGCACCCGGGGATAATAACCTACCGGAGTTACGGATTGTTCCGAGGCAAATACTGTTACATTGGCCTATGTATTTTTTATGAACATCTGGAGCCGAGATTAGGGTGCTGTTTATAATTATTTATAAACAGTTTTTTCTTTTTGGTTTATAAACACTCACTTAAAAGTGCTGGAATTATGGTGTTACAGCGATTTCTCGCCCCATAACTTTCCCAAGGTAAGGAATGAAAATGAAGGCAGGCTCAAATTCAGAGGAGTATCGACAAAGTGGCAATTTTGAATGAGATGATAGCACAATGCAAGTCCCCGGGAGGTAAGAAGGACAATTTCAGATGATTTGGCCTTTGAATTGGTCACATTTGTTCCAACGATGGCTGAAAAGATGATTTCTGCTGACTGCAGGTCAGTCTGGTGGGCCCGGGCACTGCCACCTTGAATTAAAAACCAGTAGTTTTGGCCCAGCCATATATAAACTGGTTTATAAACACCTGTTTGAAACAATGTTTGCAAGCCGGAATAAAAACAGCACGATTGGCGATTACCCTTGCTGACCCACTGCTGGCAAGTGCCATGACCGTGGGTTCATGGCATTTGATGGGCAGAGCACTGACACTTGCCATGGTGTTGGCCAGGCATTGCACATTTCCCTTTGTTCCTGGGAAAGTCCGGTGTTCAAGTTCGAACACAAAGAAAGGGCTCATTCATTACGTGCTGGCCTTCGCCTCACTCCAAACAGGGTCAGGGAATTTTGGAGAGCCCAAGACAGAACTTACCAGGACATCATTTGGTCTTAATGTGTCTAAACCCTGCAGCGCAAATGAATTTGTTTTGCATGCGGCTTTAAACCCGGTGCCCACGCAAAATTGGCTCCATGTCGAGAACTCTTCGGAAAAGCGATGAACAAGAAAAGGGTTTTGTAGAACTCACTGACAGGAAGAAGAATCTATTTTCTGGACTCAGGACTGTTTGAAAAGATGAAAATACCTTGATGTTGCAAGGTAGAAGTGATCGCCGACTGAGAACCGATCACAAGCTGGACCAACTTCCCACACTGACAAAGGAACAAAGAAAACTGTGCAATGCCTGGCCAACGCCATGGCAAGTGTCGGTGCTCTGCCAATAAAACACCATGAACCCACGGTCATGGCACCTGCCCGCAGCGTGACCTCATCGCGGAATGGAAGGCAGAGGTCACCACTAATAATGTGGGTGCCGACGCATTCACCATACTAGTGAATGCGAACCAAACGAGCAAAAATCAACTTGACGATGAGGAGCTATCTCATTTATTCGTTTTGACGATGATATTCAGAAGATTGGAAACATTTTTTCTGTCACAGCATTCCCTTGATGAGCGTAGTTGAATTTATGTGCAACAGAAACGACGGCACGTACTCTTGGGGCGATGCTCAGCTTCATGGCTATCCACGATGACATTCAAGATGAAGTTCTTGCCCAGATCACCAACGTGGTTGGCACCAACCGTAATCCAGTACGATATTCATGTTCCGCCATCTTGCACAAAGCTCACAGAATGTTTTCTAGCAATTTGGAGACTACCTGAAACCGGATAAAGTTCTCGCTATTTTCTACGAGTCTGCTCGGATGTTCCGTGACACACTGTATAAAGAATTATCTTGACCTAGGTCAAGACGTAAACCAAGAGGCCATAATTCTATAGTCAAATCAGTTTGACAGAAAATTGGACTTTCCTTTCCATTTGAAAGTGCCGCAGAAATATGAACAATCAGTGGCCATTAGAGGCCACAAACTTATCTGCTTTCAGTGAGGTACAAAAGGACCAATGGAGTATCAACTTTCAGCAGCTGTTTCACACACGGGACAAAGAGATCTTTTGACCTAGATTGAAAGGGTGAACTGAAAGGCCGGAATATTTGCTATTGGTCCCAAGCCAATAGCAAAAATTGCGCAACCTTTCAGCAAACCTTTCAACGTAGGTCAAAAGATCTCTTTGTCCCGTGTGTGAAACAGCTGCTGAGAGTTGATCTTTCATTGGTCCTTTTGTACCTCACTGAAAGTGGATAAATGTGCGGCCTCTGAAATGGTGGCTCATTGTTGATACTTCAACAACACTTTTGAACCAACAGAGGAATCCAATTTTCTATTAATTCAATTTGATAACAGAGTTATGTAATTTCAGTTCACATCTTGACATAGGTCAAGATAATCCTTTATCCAGTGTGTGAGTCAAGGCTGCAATACTGTTCTTGTAAATCTCATATGATATTCGAAAGCTGCTGGTCATGTCCTTATCCACGAGGCAACAGAGGACACCGTCCTGAATGTTCCACATCCCATAGGTGAGGAGGGCAGCAAGACTGTTCCCATTCCAAATGGTACCCAGGTAAAATCACACATATAATGCATATCTGTTGTTAATTCACCATTTGTAGATCATGGTTGACATGATAGCCACCTGTAAGTTCTTTGCAATCACTGGCGTATATGTATTCAACATTTATTTTCAGAGTACAACCCGTGTTATTTCGAGGATCCGGTGGAGTACAGGGCATCTCAATGGTACGGTCTGCCCCCGGACTTGGAACTGTTTACCACACTCAGTGTCGGTAAGCGATGTCTCCCTGCGGACCGTACCATATGAAATCAACCGCTGTTAAGGTCAGCGCACATGCATCAGAAGAAAATTCACCACTGTTGAAGCAGTCTGCTTCTTGGTGCTCTTTCTGTGAGAATGGAAGATGCTACCAGTTTTTCGTGACCGGGAAAGCAAGGAGGCGTGGGGAGCCCATGTTCTGGATGCGCATATTGGGCTGACCCTTACACTACGCGATATCTCTCTGAGGTTTGAAAGGAGAAGGCACGTGTGATGTACATGCTGGGAGATCAAACACCGAGGGTATCTTGTTAACTTCAAACCATTTGCCTACATAGATTATGCTTTCCATGGTCACCTCAAATGTTCACGACATTCTGCATCCAAGGGTGCTCCAAGAGTTGCGCAGCCGACCATCTCTCCTCTGGGTCGACAATCAGTGCTCTGGAGAGGAAGTCAAACTGCCGGTGGAAGTTTGCTTGGTGGATGACCAGCTCAAGAAAGGAGATCCATAAGTATGCTCCTGACTGTGTGACTGGTCCTGAAGGGAAATTTTTCAACGATACAATGTGGTTGAACTGTCACGATTAAGCAGGCTATCTAATCGGACAACACCTTATTTCGTTATCTAAGCGCCAGGATAAGCGCTGGTCTATTTAAACATCGAGGCTATGCTTGAGTCATCAGTGATCGGACAGCCAGGGATCGGGTTCTCACAGGAACATGCCGATGAAGCACGACGGATTGGTGATCGGACAGCTGACAGGTGTCATGCTGCGGACATGTGGAGTATGCATGGGCATTACTCAGAACACATGGCTTCAGGACGTTTCTTACTCAGAACACATGGTTATGGTGCTTGTAGCACATGGACGCTCTATTGTATATATTATTAGCACTAGTTACATAGCCACAGTAGAACAGTATAAGTAGTGTAGCTAGTCGCATGTATTCCTTAGTCTTTTATTCCATCATTCTTCGAGCCTCACTCTTACCTGCTACATCTGAGAACGCAACGTGCGACCTCTCAGACTAGTATTTGAGCCTTGAGCGTGACATAATAAAAGACTACCCTTCATACCTTCGTACCGCCCCTACCCTCCGACCTCCTTTCCCTTTCCCCCCATCCCTCTATCCACTACTTGGTTTCTTACCTCTACTTGGCTTCTCGTATTTGAAGTTCCATTTTCCCTATTCCCCACCCGCCGACTCCCTACCTCGTCCACAGCGAGTCTAAACAAGTGCAGCACCAGTCGTTTTCGGTTTACCGAACAGACAGACGCTAGGCCGCGGGAAACGTTGAGTCCGTCCCAAGCCACATAGCAGTCGCAGGAGTGCCAGCCAGACCTTCGGGGAAGACTGCCTCGCTATCGCCGGGGGTGTTGTAGAAGACCCGGGGTAGTTCTGTCGCAAGAGACCGTTGCGATTCCACCAACCGCTGAGTGCGGATTCGTACCAACACAGTGACCTTCCGCGCCCCATCCACCTCCTCTTCGTCGGGAACCTCATCCCCGTCGACCTCCTTATACCGCTCCGCCGAACTTCCTACCTTCACCCCGTTTGACCGACTTTACGCCGCTCTCGCCCAACCACCTTACCAACCATCTCGCCCGTCGCTCATATCACCAATGGCCGACGAAGACCAGAACCAGGGCACCACCTCTCACATGCCCGCCATGGACCTCGACCCCGCCCCGAGAGAGACTAGGTCCTCTCGGATCACCCTCGCCCGCCTCCCCCCCACTTTCGACGGCTCTGACAAGAGCAAGTGGGAGACTTTCCTCGACGCCCTTCTTAATTACCTATGGGCGTACGACTCGGAGTTCGACTCCGAAAAGAAGAAGATCGCGTTCACCCTATCGTTATTGGGGCGAACCGATGGTGCCTCGTGTCCAGCTACCAATTGGGCACGTAATTGGCGAAAGCGCATGTTGCGCGAGGGGCTTGACAGCCTCTACCACTTCGATGATCTGATCTCGGATCTAGAAGCGACGTTCCAGGACAAGAACGTCAAGCAGACGGCGCACATGCGCCTTACGACAACTCGGCAGGGAAAGACTCCCCTGGCCGATTTCATCCAGGCGTTCGAGTTGAACGCTGAGGAAGTGGGGTACGCCCCGAACGACAAGGACACCCCCCACAACACCTTCCTAGTGGAAACACTAGAAGGCCTCGTCGAGGAGGCGGTGCGCACCCAGCTGTATGCGGGTGGAATTGAGGTCCCGGAGGATTACGCGGGACTCAAGAAGAGGCTGACGGCGATCAGCCGGGTCATGGAGCGGGGGAAACTCCGAGCGGCTCAACAGAGCCGGATGTTCTGGACCCCGGCGTGTGTACAAGCGCCGGCTGCCAAGTCATCACCGGGGTTCGGGCCGGCACCCAACCTCGCGAAGAAGATCGGGCCGGGGGAGACCGCCCCGATGGACGTGGACAGGGCCAGGCAGACCGCCCGCCCTTTTGTATGCTATAACTGTGGCAAGGAGGGCCACATGAAGCGGGAGTGCCCGGAGCCTCCCAAGCGGAAATTTAATATCCGGTCGATCAAGACCGAGGACTATTCGCAGGACGACCTGCAGGCTCTTGCAGCCGTCCTTCGCGAGAAGGGTTTTTAAAGGGGCCCCCGCTTGCGGCCAAAGCGGCGCCCCTTGTCACAAATAAATATGCACATCTCAAGGACATTAATATTAGCAACGTAGTTACAGACCCGGCACATGATATTTATACCCCAGAAAATACTAGTTTACGAAAGAGCATAAACGATTTCCTAGTAGCTAGTGTAGAAAACAAACAAAAAATACGTATCTTGGAGAATCAGAATCGGAAACATAATATTCGCAATCGGAAGATGGACGAAGTAAATAAGAGATGGAATGCATTCAAAAAGGCCCCTGGAACCCAAACCAGTGCAAAAAATAGTGAGACGAAAAAGGACGGCAATGCCGTGAGGGCTCAATCCCAGGATCGGGAGGAAGCGCCCAAACAAAAGAAAACACGCGTGACGCTGAGTCAGAAGAAGACACAGGCGGCGCAGAAGTTGGCACAGCCTGAGGATCGGCTTGCCAAGGAGATGAAGGAAATCCAGAAGCAGAGGCGGCACCACGAGATGCTCGTTCCCGTTACGCTGACTGCGTTGGACACCGGGAAGACGCGCGCTGTCAAGGCTCTTCTCGATAACGGTTTGCACTACCACGTGCATCGATCGAGATTATGCCAAGGCAGAAGGCTTCGAGCTCCACGAGCTTGACGTGCACATCGTCGCCCGCAATGCAGACGGAACAGAGAACTCTCGGGGAAAGATCACTCACTACGTTGAGTTGATGCTTTCGGTCGGACCCCACGTTGAGCGCCAACGGTTCTTGGTCACAGGACTAGGCAAGGCTCGCGTGTTCATCGGGTACGACTGGTTGTTCAAGCACAACCCCGAAGTGGACTGGCGATCACAAAAGATTGTGTTCAGCCGCTGCCCGCCCGAGTGCAACATGCACGGCACGGAGTACCGGACAGGGATGTCCGCGGAGGAAGAGAAGCTGGAAGACGGCGAGTCGATCCTATTGGTCGACTTTGCGGAACAGATTGATCTGCGTGCGCACGGATCACAGGCGCAGCAGATGGCAGAGGAAGCGAATCGTGGGAAGGAGCGCATGACCGAAGGGAAGGTCCCGGAGGAGTACCACGAGTTCGTGAAGGTGTTCGCGAAGGAATCGTTCGACGCCATGCCCGAGAAAAGGCCGTGGGATCACGCAATCGAGCTTAAGCCAGGATCAAAGGCTGTAGATTGCAAGATCTATCCGCTCTCGGTCACGGAGCAGGGGAAGTTGAATGAGTTCCTGGAGGAGAACCTGAAGAGTGGGAGGATCCGACCCTCGAAGTCGCCGATGGCTTCGGCGTTCTTCTTCGTGAAGAAAAAGGATGGCAGCCTACGACCAGTCCAGGATTACCGGAAGCTCAATGAGATGACAATTAAAAATCGTTATCCACTTCCGCTAATCTCGGAGCTCGTAAATAAGCTCCGCGGCGCCAAGTACTTCACGAAGTTGGATATCCGATGGGGGTACAACAATGTGCGGATCAGGGAGGGAGATGAGTGGAAAGCGGCGTTCAGGACGAACCGAGGGCTGTTCGAGCCGCTCGTGATGTTCTTCGGCCTGACGAATTCCCCGGCAACTTTCCAGACAATGATGAACGACATCCTTCGAGAGCTCATAAATGAGGGAAAGGTCATAGTCTACCTGGACGATATCCTTATCTTCACCGACAACTTGAAGGAGCACAGAGCACTGACGAAGCGGGTACTTAAAATCCTGCAAGACAACAAGCTCTTTCTCAAACCAGAGAAGTGCGACTTTGAGAAGACGGAGATCGAGTATCTAGGAGTCATCATTTCCTACAACTCGATGAAGATGGACCCGGTGAAGATCAAGGGCGTGATGGAGTGGCCGGAACCAAAGAACCTTAAGCAGACACAGGCGTTCTTAGGTTTCACAAACTTCTATCGCCGCTTCATCCGAGGATACGCGGAGATAGCGAAGCCGATGACGAGGCTGACCGGGAAGGAAGGCTGGAGTTGGGGAGAGGAGCAGAGGAAGGCGTTCCAAAGGCTCAAGGATCGCATTGCCGAAGACGCCGTACTGGCACTTCCCACGGATCACGGGAAGTTCCGAGTCGAGGCTGACGCGTCGGATGGAGCTATAGGAGCGGAGCTCGCACAGGAGCAGGAGGGCGAATGGCGCCCTGTTGCTTTCATGTCTCATGGACTCAATGAGACTGAGCGGAACTACGAGATCTACGACAAAGAGATGCTCGCGATCATGACCGCGCTGGACGAGTGGCGGGAGTTGTTGATGGGCGCAAGCCAAACGTTCGAGATCTTTACTGATCATCAAAATCTCGAATACTTCAAGAAGCCTCAGAAGGTTAATCGCAGACAGGCCCGGTGGATTCAGGAGCTGGCGGAGTTCGATTTCACATTACACCACCGGCCTGGGGCGTTGAACAAGAAGGCAGATCTCTTATCTCGGAGATCGGATCACGACCAAGGGAAAGACGACAATGACAATGTCGTTCTGCTGAAGCCAGAGTATTTCCGAGCACAGGACATAGTGCTGGAAGGGCCAGAGGCAGGGATCTTGGAAGAGATAATTAAGGAGAAGAAGATCGATAAGAGCGTTAAGCTAGCGCTCGAGAAAAAGCTACCAGCCTGGGAAAAGAAGGACAATATTATATATTACAACGGACTTATATATGTACCCCGGAATCAGGAGTTGCGCGATAAGATTATCGGACTCCATCACGACCTGCCCATGCTCGGCCATCCCGGAGAGAACCGCACGCAGGAAATGGTGGAACGTAATTATTGGTGGCCGAGACTGGGAAACCAGGTCGCCGAATATATAAAGGCCTGTGAGGCTTGCCAAAGGACTCGAGTGCGCCGGTACAAGCAGGGAAAGCTTAACCCGCACAAGATCGCTGAGGGGCCTTGGCAGATTATATCTATGGACCTCATCGGGCCGCTGCCGGTCAGCAATGGCTTTAACGCTATCCAAGTCTGGGTCGACACATACACGAAGATGCTCCATTGCGAGGCAACAAACATGGAGCTGACGAGCGAAGGTGTCGCCCGACTTACCCGGGATCGCGTGATTAGATATCACGGCATTCCCCGTAAAATTATATCGGATCGGGACACTCGATATTTATCCGGGTTCATGCGGGAGCTTAACCGGCTCCTCGGCATCGAAATGAACCCGAGCACGGCATACCATCCGGCGACAGACGGACAAACAGAACGGATGAATCAGGAGATTGAAAAATATCTCAGGATCTTCGTCAATCACCGACAGTCGGATTGGGCGGAGTGGCTTGCATTGGCCGAGTTCACTCATAACGATAAGACCAGCTCGTCGACGAGCATGTCACCTTTTTATACGAACACGGGATACCACCCCTGGAAGGGGATAGAAAACTCAGTCGAGTCGCGCAATGAGGCCGCGAACGACTTCGCACAGAAAATGAAGAGGATCCGCGATGAAGCGTCGGTCGCTCTCGAGAAAACCCAGAAAAAGATGAAGAAGTATTATGACGCGCATAGGCGCGAGGCGCCTGTATTTAAAGTCGGTGACATGGTCTGGGTGGAAGGAGAGAACATAGAGACAGATCGACCGACAAAGAAGATAGATGATCTCAGGCTGGGCCCTTACGAGATCCTAGAGAAGGCCGGGGCTTCGGCGTGGAAGCTGAGATTGCCGGAGACGGACCAGACATATCCGGTCTTCAACGAGGCACTTCTCACGCCTTACGTGGAGCCGCCCGAGGGACGGAAAGAGAAGCGGCCGGGACCGCAGATCGTGCAGGGACAGAAGGAGTACGAGGTGGAGGAGATCCTCAACCACAGGAAACGTGGGCGAGGCTACCAGTATTTAATCAAGTGGAAGGGATACCCTATCGGGGAACGGAACTGGGAGCCAACCCGGAACCTTAAGAATGCACCGGACATTCTCAACAAGTACAATGCAGAGCATGACTTGCGCCGATGGGCGGAGGACCTGATTGCCGGAAGGTCGAAGGAGAGCAATGACGCGCTGGCGGCAGAGCTCAGGAAATTAGGCTTGATGCCACCAAAGGAAGCGCTAGGCGCTAAGTCCCCAGGAGACGCCCGGGAACAGCCGCAGACCGAGGGGATTCCGGTCTTGCCGCTGGGGCATTGGGATTATCTTATCAAGCGGTATAAGCCGAAGCAGGAGTCGGCTGATTATCCAACTCGCTATTTATACGACCCAATCACAAGACGAAGGATGATCGTGGAGAAATTCCCTAACGAAGGATGCTCGCGCGGTACCTCAGTCGAGGTGTGACGGATTCTCACGGTCGTCGGGACGCCGACCCTAAGAGGGGGGTAATGTCACGATTAAGCAGGCTATCTAATCGGACAACACCTTATTTCGTTATCTAAGCGCCAGGATAAGCGCTGGTCTATTTAAACATCGAGGCTATGCTTGAGTCATCAGTGATCGGACAGCCAGGGATCGGGTTCTCACAGGAACATGCCGATGAAGCACGACGGATTGGTGATCGGACAGCTGACAGGTGTCATGCTGCGGACATGTGGAGTATGCATGGGCATTACTCAGAACACATGGCTTCAGGACGTTTCTTACTCAGAACACATGGTTATGGTGCTTGTAGCACATGGACGCTCTATTGTATATATTATTAGCACTAGTTACATAGCCACAGTAGAACAGTATAAGTAGTGTAGCTAGTCGCATGTATTCCTTAGTCTTTTATTCCATCATTCTTCGAGCCTCACTCTTACCTGCTACATCTGAGAACGCAACGTGCGACCTCTCAGACTAGTATTTGAGCCTTGAGCGTGACATGAACCCACCATTCACGTCAAAGTATCATTTTGCCCTCTTTCCCTTGGCGAGAAAGTTTTTTTGGAAAAGAAGAATCACCCAGGTGACCAATCATTCACATGAGATGAATCTGCGTAGAGTCATCCTTGTTTTTTCATTCTGAGACAAAGCATTGAAAAGATGAGTGCCACACACGAATTCATACATCTGGACAACACAGGGTTAGCGGAAGTTTTGTCAAGGGGATTGAAGAACCAAGCAACCAATGCTTGATATTATGCCTGTCTTGGTCCAGTGTCACGCTCAAGGCTCAAATACTAGTCTGAGAGGTCGCACGTTGCGTTCTCAGATGTAGCAGGTAAGAGTGAGGCTCGAAGTATGATGGAATAAAAGACTAAGGAATACAAGCGACTAGCTACACTACTTATACTGTTCAACTGTGGCTATGTAACTAGTGCTAATAATATATACAATAGAGCGTCCATGTGCAACAAGCACCATAACCATGTGTTCTGAGTAATAAACATGCCAGAACCGTGTGTTCTGAGTAAGAAACGTCCTGAAGCCATGTGTTCTGAGTAATGCCCATGCATACTCCACATGTCCGCAGCATGACACCTGTCAGCTGTCCGATCACCAATCCATCGTGCTTCATCGGCATGTTCCTGTGGGAACCCGATCCCTGGCTGTCCGATCACTGATGACTCAAGCATAGCCTCGATGTTTAAATAGACCAGCGCTTATCCTGGCGCTTAGATAACGAGATAAGGTGTTGTCCGATTAGATAGCCTGCTTAATCGTGACATCCAGACAGACACTTCATCCAAACTAGCTCGTACCTCTAACGGCCCACTGATGAGTACTTCTGGAGAACAAGGCGGGGCTGAATCACACTTGCCCAAAGATTTGTTTGCTGAATGGAGATTAGGATGCTGCAGGAAACAAGGATATAATGTACTCAATCCAAAATCATTGAGCTTGAAAAGCATGTTGACTAGGAACAAGTCCGCAATTTGGTTAACTGCCCTTCTTCCAATTCAATACCAGTCATCAAGATCTTATCACTTTTGATATCTATAAAGACCCCGATGCCATCAGCCATATCATATATGTAGTCAAGGAGAAAAATTACCACACCACATTTGATTCATGAATGTGCTGCCGTCCTTGAAGAAGATGCTTTGCCACGCGCTGAACCAATATCAGAGGAAAAAGGGCCACTGGAGTGATGATACACCGTTACACATCGAGAAGGCTCATGCTCATTCATTCAAGAACCTAAACTAGGCAGATGTGTCTCCGATATGATCAACTCGGTAGCTTGAAGAACGTGAGAAACACTGACTTGATGTCTTGCGTAAGGCAAAAGGTTGAATATAGACATCGGCCAAGGCTTCTTAGAGCCTCGTAGCACCCAGCAAATATCCCCCTTTGCGACAAGATGAACCATGAGGCTTCAGCAGCAAGGGTGGAGGGGCACGAGTGATGACAATACTCGATTGAGAACCTTCAGTAAAGACCCACCTGTGAGAGCGCACATCATCCGCCCAACAGTGACGTAGACCAAAGCAAAGGGACAAATCATAAATGTGGACCTATGTGGACCCACAAAGTAAACTTTTACGTGACCATTGTCAAGGTTTGTGGTTGATCCTAGTGAAAAACCTGTCTTGGCGGTATCAGGTGGCATCAAGTTTCAAGTTTTTCAGCTCGGCTAAAACCCATTTTTGCATGGGTGCAAAAATGGGCTGGCACACATTGGCGGGTAGTATCGGCTAGTAACATCCGAGACAGGTTTTTTACTGGCCGGTTAATCCTGGGTTGATGTGGCTCAAATTCTAGAAGTTTGGCATTGAAGAAAAATGAGCACGAGCCCGCATGCATACTAGACAGAGACTCAGTAACCGGTCAGTAACCATCGTCCATTGAGATACTTACTTAGATCGAGATGCCATCACGGTGATCGCCAGATCACAGAAGTGAGGACTGTGGCTATGTTGATAAATCAAACTGTTGAAGCATTGATCCTCCAAGACCGCCACAGAGGACTGGATTTTCAATGGGGAATGGGGGAATGATCCTCCCGAGCGTGCATGTTTTTCCAAACAAACTTTTCCGTGAGCCAAATACTTGTTCAATACGGATGGTCAGTTATCGAGGCAGTTCTGAAAATGTTTTTTGCACATTTTGGAAATTCTCTCATGCTTTAATAGATCCAGAACCGACCCGGAATTTTTTACTCTGACCGTCCCTAAATAAATGTTGGTCATCCAGATTCTGAAACGGCTCTCCGTGTTTTTCTAGATTAGAGCATATTTGCAGCCCCCAAAACGACCGTTTGAGGCCAAAAATGATGGCTGATCGCTTAAAAATGATGAGACCGAAATAGAAACAGTGACGAAGGAAATTTACTGGAAAATCAATATGCACGCCGGTGGTCTAGTTTTTTCTGGGGTTGAGCATAGGGAACATGCTGGATGGGTTCCCCTCGCATCCATTCATGTTGGAGGAAGATTTTGGGGAGAACCAAACGAAGATGGCGGCCCAAGTCACATCAGTCACTTCCTTCCGCTTAAAAATGATGGGCGATCGAAATATGAGCCTCGATTTTAGGCGTTGCAAATATGCTCTATTCTCTTTTTTTGGCTAATGCCACCACTGCTGAGAGTGGTCCAAGACACAAACTGCGTCTAAGTCATTTAGGGCTGAAACAAATATTATACTTACAGCCGTTTGCGTAATTGATGACAGTAGCCGAGAAAAAGAAAAAAGAAGAGTTTTGATGCCGGAACTTGTTTTGGGAGGTGAGTATGGTATTGTTATGAAGGCCCTGAGAAACCCTCTTGATCCCCTCCCTTCTCAGCCTAATCAGACCAGAAACGAAGGAGAAATGAGCAAAACAAGTTCCGGTATCAAAACTCTTCTTTCTGTTTTTTTCTCGGCTACTGTCATCAATTCTGCCGGCTGTAAGTTACTGTATAGATAAGGCCCCATCAAACTTCAGCAAAAATTTGCCTCGGAAAATCCGTAGCTCCGGTAGGTTATTATCTCCGGTGTGTTCCTTAACACTTTCCCTATGACGGCGGGAATGAGACTAGGATCGAGGGATCCTGGGAGCTTGGAAGCCTGGCCGGTGCCAAAGTCCATAACGACGAATGATCGGATGTTCCCAGTGATCCCGACGTCACGTTAGCCGACATCCCCGAACCGGTTTTGACTTTCACCACATGGTTCTTTCAGCCCAGTTCACGATTCCCCTGCTCGGGGTGGAGACCGAACCCGCCACTATTGCGTTGGTTGCCCTTGGATTCCTTGCTCTCCGCCGAGTCTTCAGATTCCTGAAAGGATCTCGCTCCGCATACTTCCCCAAAGTTTACACCGCGTTCCAACCTTTCGCTTTACCCGGGCTTCTGTTTCCGACGACAGCGTGGACTACCGGGTTGGACTGGCACTGGGTGCGCCGCGAGCAAAGTAGGTGAAATCCCTGCTTTTGATTGGGGAACTCAGCAGAATCAGCCTACGCTCTGAATGAAACCGTCAACGTCGTCCCGGTATTGTCTGGCATTCCCGGGTTATGGACCTCCAACATGGATATTGGACGTCAAATAGCCGCCGGCGGGCACCGATCTAGCTTCATCAAGCCTGAATCTGCTAGTGGCGCTTTCCTGTAAGAATACAACGCTGCTGTGCCAGGTATACTCATCGAATCCTCTCATCTCAAGATCATGGGGCATGAACTTGGCCGCATCAGATGGAGCAATGTGGCGCAAGCATAGACGCGTCGTTGGCCCCGCGTTTGGGATTGATTTGTACAAGTTGGTTTGGGCGCAGACAGTCCAAACCTACCGGGAAATGATAGGAGTAGAGGGATGGAAGGATAAAGACACCGTTGATATCCCGGTCATTCAGCGGATCACTCTCAAGGTAATTGTCGTTCCTTCAAGTTATGGAATCTCCTCATTCACCGGTTTGGATAGCTTGCGTTCATTCTTATCAGTACCTGTGGATTTGGATTTACGTCCACTTGGTTCGTTTGGTTTTTCTCAAATGTGCATTCCGATTTAGATTAAAATCCAGGGCTACTCCCCCGAAGGCTGCCGACGGAGGGATGCCAATACAAGAAGCTCTCAAGCTGGTCGCCGACACCCACCTGATATCTCTTGTAGTGCCGAAATGGCTCATGCACCTCCCAATCCCGAGGTTGGGGATCTGTGCAGTGGCCTTTCGGGTGTCAATTATTAATACCCCATTCCAGCGTCAGGAAAACTCGTATCGCCCGGGAAAGAATGGCCAAATTCATGCAACAGCAAGTTTCCGAGAGAAAGGCGGATGTTGCTGCTGCCGTCGAGGGCAATACACGTGCCGATGCATTCACAATGCTAGTGAAAGCGAATCAAGACGAGTCCGGCAAGTATCAACTTGACGATCAAGAGGTTGCGGGAAATGTATTCCTCTTCATGTTCGCCGGACACGGTTGGTTCTTTCCTTTCCTTTCCAAAGCTTGGATTGCTTTAATTTGCCTACGATAGAAACTACGGCCCACAGTCTTGCAGGGACTCTCGGCTTCATGGCAATCCACGAGGAAATCCAAGACGAGATCGTGGAGCAGATATTGTCTGTGGTTGGCCCTGATCGTGATCCTGTACGGGATCGCCTTCTTTCCAGGTCCCTCATATAAATTATTCACAATATTTTTTCAGGAATTCGACGACTATTCGAAGCTGGACAAGGTTCTCGCCATCTTTTACGAGGCCGCTCGCATGTTCCGTGAGCAAATTGAGTTCTAATACCACAGTAGTAGATCTGATTCGTCAAAGCTGCTGGGCATGCCCTTATCCGCGAGGCGATAGAGGATACAGTCTTGACCATTCCAAATCCGGTAGGGGAAGAAGGCAGTAAAACCATCCCGATCCCGAAGGGGACACAGGTAAGTTTTGACGCCCACACCGCAAGAATGATGGTACAACATGCGTAGGTTACGGTTGACATGGTCGGCGTCCGTACGTTGTTCGCCAGGACCAGACTCTTATATTGCATTAACTTTCGTCAGAATACAATCCCCGATACTTTGAGGACCCGCACGTGTACAAGCCCTCTCGGTGGTATGGACTGCCCACCGACTCGGAGCTGTTCACTGCGTTCAGCGTCGGTGAGTGATAAATATTATGGGACTATCTATGTCTGAAATGAGCCATAGGGCCTCGCGCATGCATTGGCAGAAGATTCGCCACGGTTGAAGCGACATGCTTTTTGGCGCTTCTGCTCCGCGACTGGAAAGTGCAGCCGATACTCCGCAACGGTGAGAGCAAGGAGGCGTGGGGCGCCCGCGTCATGGATGCGCATATCGTCTTGACCCTCGGGGTGAAAGATATCCCTGTCCGGCTGGTGAGGAGAAAGTGCACTTAAGGTCCCTCCCTACTTCAATACTCTGCCTATGGATCGGTCGTTTCTCTCTCTTATAACGCGTTAAAAGTGGTGTCTTCAGAACTCTTTGGAGTCATTCCGATCGAGGCCAGAGTTGGTTTGGAGAGTGAACCTCGCGCGATCAATCGGTTACTTGGAAAGGGAGGTATTGCAGAATGATTTGGTTCGTTGTTTCCTTGACTCTGTGAGAATTCTGATTTATACCAAAATTCAACGGGACTAGTCCCAAAATACCTCGTGTACCTGTGGGTAATCCGCCAGTGTTTTGTTAAAATTCCTGGTTTGAAGCAACCCGTATAACCCCTTCATTTTCCCAAAATCTCGAGAGTGGAGGCTCTCGGTTATTTTTGATTTCTACCGCTGCTCTTCAGCCATCACCACTCAATCACCACTGATAACACACATTGGAATGTCTACACAGAAGTTTCTCGGCTTCCCACGTTCTTTCCACCACATTGGTCCTTCACTTTGCAATTCCCGTCTCCGGGATAGCGGTAAATCCTACTACTGCTGTGCTATTTACCCTAGGGTTCTTCGTTCTCCGACGAGTTATCTTACTCCTGAAAATATATCGAGTGAGCCCGCAACATTCAAGTGTCCTCTCTGCTACTAGTAACTAAACGGCCAGGGTTCCACTTCCAGAAAGTATACACCGCTTTCCAACCATTTAGATGGCCGGGAGTTTTAATTCCGACAACATCCTGGAATACAGGTACTGGGTGCGCCGTGAGAAAAGTGGGCGAAATCCCTACCTTTGAATAGCGAACTCAGCGGCCGAATCAGCATATACCAATGGGAATGAAACGGTCAACCTTGTCCCGGTTTTGGCCGGAATACCCGGGTTATGGACCTCCAACATGGATATCGGACGTCAAGTAATTGCAGGCGGGCACCACTCCAGCTTCGTCAAGCCCGAAGTCCAACACTTTCAAGTGAGGAATATCAATTTCCAGGAACTTCACTCGTTGATCTGTGCCACTGCAAGGTTATGGGGCATGAACTTGGCTGCAGCTGATGGTCAAGTCTGGCGGAGACACAGGCGTGTCGCTGGTCCCGCCTTTGGAATAGAATTGTTCGTGTTCGTTTTTATTCGCTTCAACGCGGTCTGTAATACCTCGCAAGGTACAAGCTTGTGTGGGCTCAGACGACTCAAACTTACCGGGAAATGGTAGAAGTAGAGGGTGGAAGGACAGGGATGTCGTCGATATCCCAATCATTCAGCGGGTCACTCTGAAAGTAAATGTGGTTCTAGCTGTGGAATCTCCTCATTCACCTATTTCGGCAGCTTGCTTTCATCATCATCAGTACTTGTGGATTCGGGTTTCCTACTACTTAGTTCGTTGATGTTTCTCAAGTGTGGATTCCGATTTACAACGACTCGGAATTCAGGGCCACACCCCCCAAAAGCTGCGGACGGAGGGATGCCAATACAGGAAGCTCTCAAGCTGCTTATCGAAACCCTTCTGGTCTCTATAGCAGTCCCGAAATGGCTCATGTTCCTCCCACTTCCGAGGTGTGCAATCTACATAATGCTCGGATGTCATTTACGAACAGAATAGTTCAGCATCAGGACGGCACGTATTGCGCGAGAAAGAATGGACGCGTTCATGCTGCAGCAAGTTACTGAGCGCAAGGCCGAAGTGGCTGGAGCCGGGGATGATACGCGTGCTGATGCATTCACTATGCTCGTGAAGGCGAACCAAGATGAATCCAGCAAGAACTAATGGGTAACATACTTACTCTACTATTCGCCGGACACGGTTCTTTTCTTTTCTTCCTCATTACCCTAGCTGAATGTCCCTTGGATAGAAACTACGGCTCACACTCTTGCTGGGACTCTCGGCTTCATGGCGATTCACGAGGAAATCCAAAACGAAGTCGTAGAACAGATAATGTCTGTGGTGGGCCCTGATCGCGAACCTGTACGATCTCGCCTTGCCTTTATGACCCTCGTATAATTAACATTCCCAGGAATTTGACGACTATTCGAAGCTGGACAAGGTCCTCGCTATCTTCTACGAGGCTGCGCGCATATTCCGTGAGCACATTTAAATTTCAATCGATGCGACTGAGTCATCAAAGCCGCTGGCCATGCCCTTGTTCGTGAGGAAACGGAGGATACCGTCTTGACCATCCCGAATCCCGTGGGGGAAGACGGCAGTAAGACTATCCCGATTCTGAAGGGTACACAAGTAAATAATTTACCCTTCCCCCACTTGCCCTGACTGTTTACTGAACAGATCATGGTGGACATGATCGGTGTCCGTGCGTAATATTTATTCCTCCACCCCAAAAGTCCGCTCTGATGATCTTTCCAGATTACAATCCCCGCTACTACGATGATCCCAAAATATACAGGCCCTCGCGGTGGTATGGTCTTCCCACCGACTCGGAACTGTTCACTGCATTCAGCGTCGGTGAGTGCTATTCGACTGTGGGCCGTTGGTATTTACAATTAACCATCACGAAGGGCCGCGTGCATGCATTGGCAGGAGATTTGCCACAGTTGAGGCGACCTGCTTCTTGGCTCATCTGCTACGCGATTGGGAAGTACAACCTATACTCCGCGACGGGGAGAGCAAGCAGGCGTGGGGCGCTCGCGTCCTGGACGCGAAAATTGTCATGACACTTGAAAGATGTCCCCATTAGGGCGAGGAGAAAGAACGCATGAACTCTTATTGGGAAATGTCACTCTGCCGATGGATGCACGCCTTTTATTTTTGTCTCTTGTAAATCTTATCTAGGAAATGTGTGAAAACTTGTCTCTTCAATGTTAAGCCACTGTCTTCTGGAACGTCCTGGATCAAGGCCAGAATCTTGGCGTAAACCTGGTCTTCATACGTGCGGTAGTTCTCCCGCAGCCCCACCTCCTCGAAAACGGCCTTCACCTTATCTTCCATCCTTGCCTCCCGCCTTCCATAATTGTCGTCCAGAATTGCACGCTGCTCCGGCGATGCAGCCGCCAGCGCCGTGTTGACGCTCCACGAGCACTTGTTGTCCACGATGTCCGTCCCAACCTTGCCGATCTGCTCCGGCGTCCCCGCAAAATCAAGGAAATCGTCTTGGACTTGAAAGTACTCGCCAATGGGCAGGAGGATCGACCGCGCAAGCTTGTACGAGTGCACCGTTGTCCCGGTGGACCTCGACCGGTATACCGGGGGGATATCGCACATCAGCATGGCGAGCGCAACTGGGAGGTAAAACGAGTAGTAGGCTGTTTTGTATTGGGCGATGAGCCGGAATCTACAAACGAGTTCCAGATTTATGACGGGGAGCCACAGAGGAACGACCTACTTCTCGAGCGAGATCTTGGAGAGGTCCACAGAATCCTCCGGCGCGGTGATGAGATCCAGTAGCTGGCCGGTGCCGGTCTGATACGTCGTCTGAAAAGCGTGTCAGGTCTAAACGGTGGGATAGATATTGTTGAATACCTCATGGAACAATTCCAGTAGGTCGACGTAGTACGGCTCTTTGCGGAAATGCAGCTTCAGAAGCTGATATATGGCGGATTCGAGCAGCACTGCGTCGTTCACCGAGATCGTGCCAACACCTGGGACGCGATAATAGCACGGTTGGCCCCGCCGCAGGATGGATTTGTCCATCAAGTCATCCATGACGAGAAAGAACGCCTGGAGCTGGCCGAAGAAAATCACTTCGGCGTGGGGTCCGATTAACGGTGCAGGGAAAGACGTACAAATTCGACAGCCCAGCCCAAGACGGCGGCCTGCAAAAATTCGTGTTTAGACAGGGACGAGCCCTTCAATATTTCGGCCGAGTCGACGACGGAAATCCCCCGATTCAGCTTACCCCCAGGGACGTTGTAGTCGATGTTCTGCCGAGAAGGCCGGTTAGAAAATTGGCGCCTAACGAGGGCCACATAGAAACAAACTCTTGTATACCAGACCTGCGCATCCGTCGGCAAGCCGAGAGATCCGAACGCATCTACGAGTTCCTGGCGTATGATGACGAACGCCTCCTCGAATCTCTCCCGTTTGACGCTGGCGTCCGCTGAGTAGAATTCAGGATTTCTGTTGAAGATTTGCCCCATGGAAGGCGCCAAGGCATCATAATATGGTCGCAGGCGTTCGATGATGTAGTAGCGGCAGACAAAGGGGGGCAGGTTACTACAGCCGATGTAATATGCGAGAACTAGACGTGTACGGGATCGGTAACTTGACACCAATTGCCGACGTGGCTCAAGTACCTGCAAGAACGCCAGCCACCGAAAACAAAAACTTTATGGCCATGGGTGTTGCTGGCAAAGGAATGAACGTATATAGTACGTAACTTCTTCAAGTTGAAGGACCTTCGGAATCAAGTGCATCGGTGTACTCCACGCAAAGTCCAAATAGATACGAAAAAAAAAGAGGGACAGAATAAGAGCAACGATATACGCATACGCGCTTTCGCGCCGATGCGAGGGAGATCCAGCACGTTAATCCATGGTCGAATGCAAGGTGATTTTCAAGTGCAACATCATAATGCACTGCCACATCGCTTCTGATCATCATTGACAAATCATTGATGAGCATGGATTCGCCCTTCACGGACATCCTCTACACGAATTCTATTCCATCGGATGCCGATTGTCAGCGTATTTGCGACCTCCTGGTTGGCCCCCGCGCCGAGATCGCACAACTCACGGACATGATTGACGAGCTTACCAAAAAGCGCGCAGCGTTGGCCGAATTCATAACCGCACATCTCGCATTGGTGTCCCCCGTCCGCAGGCTCCCTGCCGATATCATGCAGGAGATATTCGTAGCGTGTCTCCCCTCAGGTCAAAACTCCGTCATAGCCGAACATGACGCTCCGCTCCTTTTATGCCATGTCTGCCAAGCGTGGAGAAATCTCGCACTCAGTACGCCCCGCCTTTGGGCATCGCTACACATTTCCGTTCCCCCCATGGAACGGATGCCTTCCATGAACGACACAGTGAAAGGATGGTTTTCTCTGTCGATTTCCGTAGCTGCTTCGTACGTATACGACGAATCGGAATTGGGCACACGAATGTTGCTCGACATCCTCGTGTGCTTCTCCCGCCGCTGGGAACATATTCGATTCAAGGTGCCGTCGTATCCCACCCTCGACCCTATGGCATCCCTCTCTCCGCTCGACGTCCCAATTTTGCGGACCGTGGCCATCGAGGGTTTTGACCGCAGAACTGATGACAACCCTTGGGACGATGGGACAAGCTGGAATAATCTCAACTTCCTCGGAAGCACGAGCCTTCATAGCGCTTGCATCCCGTCGGCGGGCACGACTCTATCATCGATTCCCCTTCGCTGGGAGGCACTGCGTCGACTGTCTCTTCGAAGGCACTTCGTCGCTGCCGACGTAGCTCTCACCATCTTGAAACAATGTTCTCTCCTGGAGACGTGTTCGCTTATGCTGACGGAGCGGGACGCATTGTCGGTCGCCGAGTGTCGCATGGATCATCTGCAACAAATGTATTTAGTGGATGACTGTGGTATAAGCACTGCATCCCAATTTTTCCAAATCCTCATCACTCCAAACCTGGCCTCTCTAGAATACGCGGGCGGGACCTATAATAGTTCAGGATTCCCCTTCGTGTCTCTGATCGCCTCCTCTCGGTCACTCGAACGCCTCAGTCTGCAACTCGATGGGGCGCCTAGCAAGAACTTGCTAGATGCCTTGTCCCTCGTTCCAACGGTCCGGGATTTGCGGCTTTTACGGGAGCCAACAATCTCAGAGGAGGCAACGAGATACATTGGGGACCCTCTTTTTTTGACGGCTCTCAACCGGGTCGAGGACGGTGGCATCTTATGTCCCAATCTTGAACACATCGATCTGCGGAGATTTCACGCCATGTCCGACCAGATACTCCTCGAGTTCATCCAAGCTCGAGCGGGACCAGCTCTCGGCGCCATGGCGCCGCGGCGTCTTTCGAGTGTCCGGGCACTCATCTATCGCGAGAGGGAGTTGGACATCGTCCCACAACTTCAAGCTCTCATCGAGGACGGCTTCGCGGTGTCTTTGGATTACGTAGGCGGACCGCCTCCGTATTC
Source organism: Mycena maculata (assembly GCA_029448575.1). Lineage (NCBI taxonomy): Eukaryota > Fungi > Basidiomycota > Agaricomycetes > Agaricales > Mycenaceae > Mycena > Mycena maculata. The sequence continues at coordinate 36,438 of JARJLG010000295.1, read as the reverse complement.
TCCCTCTAAGGATCTAGAGTCGGCCGAGAGAGATCCTTGGGTTCCATTTTCACAGTCCGAGCAATGGTAGCGTCGATGTTGGTGTTATTTGCAGTTATTCGATTTGTGGACTGCAAATAAAAGATATAGTTTTTTTACTGCCTCAGTGACTGGTGAACTACCGGCCTGTGCACGTCGGACTTATATGCCCGGACCGCGAACGGACGGGCCTCCATATTCAAAAGACATGGTCGGCAGAGATCCCTGGGCTTCTCAGCCTTTTGTCTCAGTCGCAATACACATTGAGGTGGCCCGAGTCGAATGCAAGGCTGGTACATATGAATACACAAGGCCCGAGGCTAGTACGTTATAATGCACCCCAACGGGCAATATAATGCGCGGCACGATCGAGAGTATGCGTGGGCAGTCGACGAGTATGCAGGGGCCGTCGAGGATTACGTGTATGAGAGTACACCGAATAGAGCATGCGAGATGTAATACGTAGAGCGGACCGGGAATGTATAGTGTACAGTAGGGCACCTAGCCTGTAAATAGAAATGGATCCAAGAGTAAACCAGGGGAATGGGTGCGGGTTTGCGATGAAAGCGAAAGCGAAGGCAAGGAGTAACGAGGGACAACGGGGAAAGAATAAGGTAAGTGATAAGGAGTGGTCCGTGGCGACGTACGTTTAATAGCGTCAATAAATATCGTGGAAGTCGTCAAAGGGCAATGCATCATATGAAAAGCGTCAAGCGTGCACGGGTCCATGAGCCAGATACACACCAGCACTAGGTTTTTTACGCGCTCGCCTCCGCAGTGGCCGGATCCTTGCGGATATTGGTATACGCTGGTGGGAGCTCGACCGTCTCCGGCTCCTCCTCGCCAAGAAGGGGCGAAGTGCTCGGCCCGGCGTCCGCGTGCTGGATGATGTTCACGGCGCGCATCTGTCGCATCGGCCCCGTCTTGCGCGTGCTCGTAGACATGCTCGTCGAAGGATCTGGCGTCCCGCTCCGGCTCTCGCTGAACACCCCGCTGATGGGCCGCCCTTCCGCGTCGGTGAGCACGCTGTTGCGCCGGTCGTCCGCAGTGAGGCCGCCGACGGAAGAGCGCTCCATCATGAAGGGCTCGGGTTGGTAGTGCTGCGGCAGCTCGGTGGCGCCGCCCTCGTCGCCCTCGTCTGTGAGCAGGTCCGGGCGGACCTTTTCCTTGTTGTTCAGCCGGCGGCGACGCACGAAGAAGAGCCCGACGAGTAGCGCCGCTACAAGTGCTACCACGCCACCGACTACGCCGCCGACTATGGCGCCGACGTTGGTTTTACTCCCGCTGTGGTAATTAATTAAGTAATTTGAAATTTGTCGAGTTAATTTTTTTGACGCACCCCGAGCTGCTACCGCCGCTAGATCCAGTGCCACTGCTGCTGCTACCGGTGGTAGCCCCGGTGCCGGTGGCATATGAACCGCCTGCGGGGCTGCCGGCGGTCGAGGTGGGGCTGGAACTGTTCAGACACGATGTGTCGTCGTTGATACCCGAGCTGACAGTGTAGAGGGTGCTCCCTGCGGTGCCGTTCCCTCGGTCATCTCCGCCAACGAGAAGGAGGGTTGTCATTCCGCGCAATGGCGCGGTCCAGTTGAAACCAGTACCCTCGTCTGCAACCTGTGTGATAGCACCCTCTACGATCTCGAACGACTCGCCGCCGGGGATGACGCCTTGGAATTTGGGTGTCCTGCAGGAGCGGTTAGAGCCTGGCTATTTTTTTGAAGAAAAGATAGAAGAGAGCAAGATGAGATGATCCTTCATTTTCGATTTCACGGTCAAACCCGCCAAAAACTCCAACATCCGTACTTGAAAGAGAGGAAAAAAATAGCAAACTTACCCCTCTACAGTGGTGGGATCCCACCATATCCGGGAAGCTTCGCACTGGGTGACGACGCCGTTGGGCACAATGGAGTAAACAAAGTCAGGCTTGACGTTTTGCGTGGCGTTAAAGCAGCTGGCGTCGCTCGATGAGGCTACCTGGACGCCGACACTGGTGCCGCCCGAGCCAAACCCGGTGCTATCGCTGACCTATAATACACATAACATCAGGAATTGAGTTGGAACACGGAATTCGAATGCATACCACTGCAACAAACTGCGAGTCTGCGGGGTAATTGAGCTGAAAACTGACGCTTGAGGACGTTCCTGGGAAGGGTTGGTCCTGTATTTTGCGAGCCTCGATGGCATTGGGTAGCGGCGTTGATCCATAGGGAATTATAAGGATTTGAAACGGTGGTGAGCCGCCATCGACGGATATGCTAACATTGGCACATTGGGTGGGTGTGGAGGTGAAGCTCCAGGTGTATGCGGAGGCAAGCAGAGGGGAAGAAAGGGCGAGGGCAGCGTAAAGCTTCGCCATGACGGCGGTGGAGAGACCCAACAAACTCGACCTCTAAGTAATCTCTTGTGACAGTGACGATCAACTGCGCCACCGCAATCATTTCTTGAGTTTCAGCCGGCGCTCAGCCGGCCCGGAAAAGTATGCTCAAGGTTACAAAAACTACGAGGGGTCTAAAAAGTCGCGGTTGGACGGGGTAGCACAATAGCACAATAGCATCTTTTATTGAAGAGACAAGGTGGAGCTGCGGCAGTCCATCATGAAAATACTTCCATGCCAATAATTGTGAGAAACGAATGATGATCAGGCATCTACTGTAGCTACATTTATCGTGCCCCTTATTTCGAGCAGGCCCAAAGGGTAGCATGCCCGCTATCATACAGGACGTCTAGTAGGATGGGACCATTGAGATGAAGCGATCCGCAATACAAACGGTTAGAGACGTCGGACGTCGGGGCTTCTGTTGGGTACCAGAATGCCGGATCATTGATAGAGCGCGCTGATCGATTCTGAGTGCGCCTGCTTGGAGTCGGAGAAGAATCGCGTGTCCATGGGCTAAGCACCGGCAGAGTTCGATGGCTCGGGAGGTAAATCCCGTTCAAACACAACACGTCCTCCAGGCTGGATTGCGGTCAGCACCGGCCACGAGGTATAAAAAAACAGAGCAAAATAAATACATTTTCAAGTAACGCTTTGTATCTGGCGTTGTATATGACGGAGACCGGAGCCTAGAAGACGTGTTAGCCAATAGTGTAGAGGTCGCAAAGAAAAACGACAAACTTGACGGCGAGGGACTTTGCGGCCCCTTTCAGCAGCCTCCAGGTCTTGGTACAGCTCGTCCAAGTGCTGGTCTTTGCCGGCCACATAACCGTAGCGTTCGCACATTTTGCGCTCCATGTCCCTCGCTGCGGCGACCTTGTTGTTCATAAGAAATCCGCGGACGATGGCGATATAGAATACTTGATCCACTCGCGGGACATGGAGGTTCGCGCGTCGCCGACCGGCATCATCAACCGCGCTCTCCCACGCTGCGACCGCGCGCTCCACCTGGTTCAGCACGACCAGTGTCCTCGGTACGTCGCCGGTGCGCGAGTACTCCATCGCGAGCTCGGTGAGCTGGTATATGTTCGGCTTGATCCCCAGCCGGAGCATGTCACTCAGTATCAGCGCGCCGCGCTCCGACCCGAACGCCAAGCACATACGCCGTATGAACGGCGTGAAGGCGGACGCGTCAACGCCAGTCTTCCACGACGGAGGAGGGTGCAGGTACGGCACGCCCGGATGCAGCGCAGACTCCTGCACCGACCGTATGTCGGCGAATTGGAGGAGCTTGGCGTAGAGCGCCTCCAGGGTGTGCTCTTCCGAGGTGAGCGCCAGCAGCGCGCGCCACACCACCGCGGTCTGTACCGGGTCGGGATAAAGCTTCCTCGACGTCCGGGAAGCCCAGATGTCCTCTTGGTCGGGTGGAGGGCGCTCCATTTTGGTTAGCCGGACGATGAGCTCGTCCCGGGGAATGCCGACAATGTAGAAATGGGAGACAAACGTCCGGATGACGAGATCGGGGCTGCGATTACGGGCATGGAAGAGCATCTCGCCAGAAACGTACGTCAAGGTGCTGCTAATGGAGCATCGCCTGAGCACGAAGTTCCTGAGCAACGGGATCGCGCGGGTGCGCCCGGACGCCAAGTAAAGCTCCATGAAACGAACAACGGTCAAGGGATGCGGCTGGTGCGACGGAGAGAGCGCTCTGAACCCCTTCTTCAAGGCGCGTAACATCACCGCCAGATCGTTTCCGAGCCGTCGCGGACGCTCTGAAAGTAAAGAGGACGACAGATAAACGTCTTCTGCATCGAAGTCCAGGAATCCAACTTCTCTGGCTGTGTCTGCCTCGTCCCTGGTCTTTGCGTCCGCTCGCTTCACCAGTCTAGCTTCTCGCTTAGCTCGTACCGCCGCTTGTTTGGTAGAGTCCCGCATACGTCTAATCTCCTCCATATCTGAATGATACTTGGGATTGTAGGACGCCCTGAGTTGCCGGGTCAGGAGATCGTAGGTTCGCGTTTCATGAAGAGTATTGGTACGGTGAAAAGTATGGACCAAAGCCAAGGCTTCCGGAAGGCACCACGCCCTTGTGAGAGCTCGAATGGCACGCCCGTATTTGTTCTTTTCTGTCTTTGCGATAGACTCTGGAGGTTGGCCTTCCACTGTCTCAACAGGGGCTGCGGGCGTGGGCGAAGGTGGGATTGGCTCCGTGGCCTGTGGCAGTTGGGAAACATGGTCCGAAAATCGAGCATCTGCGGTGTCTCCAAGTATTTCAGGAAGACCATCAAGCGTCGGCACCATTTCTGCGACTTCAGCTCCTTCAAAGTGTGGGAGAAAAGGTTGCCCTTCCAGTGTCTCGGCAGGGACCGAGGGCGTGGCCGAAAGTGGGATCGGGTCCGTGGCCTGTCGCAGTTGGGAGACACGATCTATGTAAGCCGAATATCGAGCATCTGGGGCGTCTTGGAGTCCCGCAAGAAGATCGTCAAGCGTTGGTATCCTCTCTGCGGCTTCAGCTTCCTCCAAGTGCGGGAGAAGACCCATAGCCAGATCGAACTGGTCTACATCCGCAAGACATCGAATGGCTAAGCCAAGTAGCGCCTTGTGCATTTTCTTCAAGCCGGGCGACCTGTACCGCGTTTCCGACTTATGCTGGGCCACAAAATTTATATGCGGAAGAAGACGAGGGTCTTCGGTCATCTGCATTTTGCGGACGAGGAAGTTGTACGTGTAGGGCTTCAAGTGAAAGTGGGTCTCCGGCGGGTCAGGGACGAGCTCGACAGCGTGGTCGAACCGGCCCGCTTTTGCGAGGACCCTGACTGCGACGCCCACCACGTCAGCGTGCAATTTCCCATCCAGTATGTCGGCGTCGGCGCGCCGGGACGACCGCTCCAGGAAAATACGATTACGTCGGCGAAGCTCAGCTATGTACCGGATGGTGATGTCGGGATCACCGTACATCGAGACGACGCCGGTGACGCGGTGGTACACGCTGCTGGCAAATCCTTTCTCTGCCGCGATGAGCGCAAACTCCATGAGGAGGCGAAGGGAGTTGAACGGGGACGAGATGAGCCGCTCGCAGAGACTGCGAAATGCACGCGGACGGCATTGGTCCGCGGGTGGTATCAGAGAAAACCACTTCCGAAACGTGATGACCTGTGCGTCCATCTCATCCTTGGTCGCGGCTGGGGATTTGACGGCGGACAGGGCGGCGGCCTCGTAGGAGAACGAGAACGGAATTTTCGTGCCGACCTCTAGTAGCTCGTCGAGCACGCGTAACGCCTGGTCGTACTTTCTTTTGGCCACGAGCAGCTCCAGCGCTTGGGTGGATGTGATTGGTGAGAAGGAGGAAATCGAGATGTCGGCGTAGTCGACGTCAGATTTGTCCTCGAAGATGGACTCGGGGTCCGTCTCTGGCTCGGGCAGCATTTCAGGGAGAGAACGCACGACCTGGGTGAGGATGTCGGCAGAGGGTTGCGGGAGGCGCTCATATATCCGGCGATATTCGACGGACGGAGCCTCAAAGATGTCTGTATCCGTATCAGGCTCTGGTTCCGCTGATATTGGCTCCTCCACCATAGCTAGTGGGAAAGGCGGAAAGCGAAAGCTGGGCGGCATTTCAGCCGAAGGAGTAGAGGCATCTGTCCAAAATTATTGAAGGCTGTTTTACAGCGAATCGGTCCACATACCTGTCGAGGACTCGGTTTCTTTTCCTTTGCGATGTGAGTTCTTGCTGTACGCCGAATGAGTTCGCTCTCACCTGAAACAACCTCCGGTGTTGCTTCCGGGGAATCGGGGACCTCCAAATAGAAATTCTTCGTGGACGAGCTGAAATGTCTGTCTAGACGCCAGAAACGGAGGCTTGAAGGGAAAAAGGCAGGAATCGGCCTGTCGAACCTCGATCTTGCTCCCGGAAGAAATGGGAAGGAGATCAAGGCCCATGAGGCCCTCAGCATTCTAAACGGATTGAGTGTTCCATGCAGGGAAAATGAGGAAAGCACACACAAGGAAGGGACCCAAAAAACTGAAGTCCCAACGGGGCGGTGACAGTCAATCGGCCGTTGCCGAATTGCCCATCAAATATTGATCACGGTCCGCCCTTGCTCTTATTCTTAACCTCGTACATCTCATTCGTTTTGTGCCCGCTGGTCCGTAGACCCGCCAGGGCTGCTTCATATTCTCTCAACCGTACACCTAATTCTCCGCGTTATGGCTTACGTCTCGTCTAGTCCTCCTCGCCCCCCTCCAATTCCGTACACCGCGGCGATGGGAACTCGCTGGGCCAAGGAGACCGCCGCCGCCGGTGGTGTCGGTGCCTTCGATCTCCCTACAGATCCCAAGTTCATTGGCCCCTGGATCCTCGGCGAATGCGTCGGGAAAGGCGCTTCTGGGCGGGTCAAAATCGCAAAGCACAATGTCACAGGTAAACTCGCTGCAGTGAAGATCCTTCCATTGGCTCCCCTCGTCAACTCCCGTGCCTCCCTCGCAACTCAGCAGGCAAAGACCGACAAGCAGCGCCTCGGAATAGACAGGGAGATCACCATGATGAAGCTTATGAACCATCCCAACATCATGCGCATTTACGACGTCTACGAAGGCGCAAAAGAGCTGTTCCTCGTTCTCGAGTACGTCGAAGGCGGCGAACTATTCGACTTTTTGGTCAACCGAGGACGCCTTCCAGCCCCAGAAGCCCTTGAATATTTCAAGCAAATTGTATACGGCCTCAACTATGCACACACTTTCTCGATTATTCATCGCGATCTCAAACCCGAAAACATCCTCATTGCTTCTCTATCGCCGCCTCTCATTAAAATCGCCGACTGGGGCATGGCTGCGTTCGCTCCTCCCTCGCTTCAACTCGAGACCAGCTGCGGCTCACCTCACTACGCCAGTCCAGAAATCGTCAATGGCGAGCGATATCAAGGAAACGCTACGGATATCTGGAGCTGCGGCGTTACCCTCTACGCGTTGCTTACAGGTCGACTCCCTTTCGATGACAAGAACGTCAAGGTTCTTCTGTCCAAAGTCAAGAGCGGCAAGTACGAAATGCCAAGTTGGATCGACCCCCTCGCGATGGATCTCCTGTCGCGAATGCTCGTCGTTGATGTCTCTCGCCGAATAACCGTAAGTCTCAAAGTATGTTTCTTCAATCGCCTAATAACGTTGGCATCTTAGATTCCTGAAATCCTGTCCCATCCGTGGCTGCGTGCCACGTACAAGGCCCCTACAGACAAATTACGTTCCATCCCTAATCCTCCGCTTCCTCCATCCCCCAGCACCCTCGCTCGTCCACTCGACCATCCTTCCTTGATTGATCCGGAGCTGTTCTCTTCACTACGCATCATTTGGGGACGTCACGCAGATGCTCATGGCGAGTCTATCAAACGCGACCTATGTTCACCCGCAGGGAGGGGCGTTCACGCCAAGGCCTTTTATTTTCTTCTTGGACGTTATCGTGACGATTCTCTTCGGGCTCGAGACAGCGGAAATGTACATGCAAATAATCAAGCCGGCACGAGCGCGATTGACGGGATAGAGAGTATGAGATTCGACCTTGGGTGGGAGCTTGATCTGAATGGCAGCGCTGCGGCGAGGCAGTACGATGTAAACCCCCAACGGTCTTCGAACGCTGCCCATTCTCGTGCGGCGCCTCCTTTGCCCCAAATTTCGGGCTTAGCTCCACCACTCATGTCTCGTAAATCAACGGTATCATCCTCAAGGGAACGACCTGCATCCCCTGTAGGTCCGCGCGCGCACTCCTGGAAGCACCAGCACCAGCGGCAGCCGGAGCAATCCCACAGTATCGCCGCGCCGCGTCCCAGAGGCGGTTCTACTGGGCGGCCCGTTTCGACCATTGGTCCGAGCGGTGGACCGCGACCACCGCCTCCCCGCAGAGGGTACACTTATTCTGCTGGAGGGGATGGATCAAGCACTCGAGCGAGGTATCACCAGCGATCGCTTCCCCAGGACCCGCCTGCTCACAGGCTAGACGTCGGGGCCTCTGTGGCCGCTGTCCCTCAGCTCCTCAGACAGCCTCCTGCACCCCGCTCCAGGAGTCGCGCCCCTGCCACTTCGTCACCTCTCGCCCCTCAACCAACTCCCGTCGCGGCCACTGAATCCCGCGACCCCGTCCCCGTGGACGAACCGACAATCCATGCTTCGGTTCCCATCGCTCCCTTGCTCTCCGCGCCAATCGTCAATATGGATCTCGGCGTAGATCTTAGTTTGGATCTAAATTTGAATCTCAAGCTCAGTTCAGACGAAGATTTGGGCATGGGCATGTCGGAACACGATATAGCCGCCGACGCGGAGGAAGAACACGAAGAGCTGCCGCTCTTGACCGCACCGCGGACGTCTAATGCCGAGTTGCAGAAGACTATGGATGCAGTTGCGGAACGGCTCAACGGGTTGGTGAAAGCTCAGGCGGTGTCCTCCCCTCCCGCGCCTCCGGCTCACTGGCGTGTCGCAAATCGGGCTGTTTCGCGACCTACACGGGAGGACAAGGAGAATCAGAGTCTCATGGAAGAAGGATGGAGCTACGTTGGGACCGATGAATACCAAGGCGGGCTCGGCCTCGGCGTGGATGAAGTGGACGCGAAGATCGTAAGGGAGATGGGAAACATAGTCTTTCTGCCGGAAAACGGCATCGATTCCAAGGGCAAGGAGAAGGAGCGCAGGGGTAGACGTGAGTCGGCATCCTTTCTTGCTGTTCCTTTCAGTTCAACGACTCTCCCAGACAATACTTTGTCCGCTCTCAGGCCGAAACGATCCACGATTTCCCTTCTCGCATCACCGCTTACCTTGTCGACTAATACGACGAATAATCAGCCCACCGATCCCAATGCTACCACGTCCCGCATGACCTCCCCTGTCGTCGGCGAATTCAAGGGGTGGTTCTCCAATCTCTTCAATTGGAAGGGCCACGGCTCCCACCAGCTTTCTCCGGGCACAGGCGTTATCTACTCTCCCGACGGGCTCGAAAAGACCCGCAGAGAGGTCGGTCTACTCTTCGAGAAGCTCGGTATCGTCGTCGAGGGGAGTGGATTCAGCTTTGCGGAAGGGATGGGAAGCGCGGAGGATGACTTCACGGCAGGGATGACGCTGCGATGCAAGGTGGAAGACAGTACGGACGGAGTGCAGATGACCTTGAAGCCCGTCAAATTCAGGGTCGAATTCTCCGTCGCCCCTACCCCGCAGGTTTTGACCTATGGGCCGCCGCCCCCGAGCCACAAACACCACTCGGCGCCGCTCTCGCCAAACCCGAATACGGACAACCTTCCGTCGCCGAGCCTGAACGCGCTCCTTGCTGCGCCGCTGGATGTTCCGCTCAAGAACCGGGCAAGCGTGTTGATGAACAAGACCGCCTCGTCGAGCTCGGCGTTCCCTCCGGGATGTCTGTCAGCGATTGTGCTGGTGCACGAGAAGGGGAGCGCTTCGACGTTCAAGAATGTCTGGAAGAAGCTGAAAGAGACGTACGCCGGTGGCGCGACTGCTGCGTATCCGAGCTTGAGTCCCGCGATGGGGCTCGTTACACCGTTCATGGAGCACCCCCAGAGGTTTGCACTTTGATTTGTATACGATTATATTTCTTTTCTCTTTCTCCAATGTATCAACATAACCACACGATGTAGCACACAACTCTATATATTCTAGCATAAAGTACAGACTATACGAATCGAATACGAATTGTTTGAAGAGGGGAGACTGAATGCCTCCTACTCGGCTATTACGCAAATTTTAAGGTACTACTTATGGGGACTGGCAACGCAAAGGGTTTTGATGGCGCTTACATAAAGCATCAAAGGACGGAAAAGATGGCACAAACAGTCGGCCGTCGGTAGCGGTCCACACAGGCACGGTATCATAAAATTATGTATGAGAGAAACCTTTAGAATTTAATTATGAAGGGAATGTTAGAGGCCGAATTTTTATTTTGCCTCTGAATAATATTTCCACTTCTCCGGTCAATTTGTATGAGAGTCTGAGAGACAAAAATAAAAAATCTGCCTCTAACATTCCCTTTGAATTGACTGTATAAGATGTCTGCAATTTTGTTTTGGGTCCAAAATTCAATGTGGAAGGCCACACCGATGGCCGAAGAATAGCTCGAAATCAGCTTGATCGCGGCTTAGGTAATCCATCAAACGCGTCGCGTCGTGCTATTTTCCATGTAAAAGCCCTCTATTTCGCTTTGGATCACACAGGACCATTGATAAGGGGTCTATAGATGAATGGAGACAGATATATGCATTTTATTGATGGTCCTGAACACACTTTCATGGTGAAATTATTATTTAAGAGGTCCCTGGCTGTAGACAACAAGATGAGTGTTTCAGAGGGTGGGGAAAGCCCTCAACATAACTCAAAGACCGAGGAAGGCTCATATATGACTTCTCGTCCTTCAAAATCTATATGCAACAATTAATGGATGGTAAACTTGAGGGGTATGATTTTCTATGCATTTTCAAGACCAGTTTATTGCTGTCCTACAACACTACTGCTACAAAATCGGATTCCAATGAGGTCAGGAGTCCTTCGAATGTGTTTTGTGTGCCTCAGATTTGTTGCAACAAGCGTGTGGTGGCTCTGAAATGGATTTGCCATCGAAATCAAGCATTTGGCAGAGGAACCAAACATCTGCAAACAGACATTTGATCAGGCCCAGTTGCCAGTCCCCACTACTTAGGTAGGCGTCAGTCACTCACAACGAGCGGTCACGTGGTGTGTAACGCGTCATGTGTGACGGCAAAAATCTGGAGACATTCATTGATTCAACCATTTTTGTTTGTCGCTTCCGTCACTGGGCGAGTAAGACATAAAAGGCCCTGAAGGGAATCTCAGCGAGTGTACGCTTGTAGCTAGCAGCAGGTTTGGGTGAAAGCCGAGCCAGCTCGGGCTTTCCGTCCCTGTCCTGACCTAGAACGAAAACCCGCGGAGAGCTGGGAACCCCAAACACATTAGGAGGAGGACGACACAGACCGGCTCTCCAGACGGGAACCTCAAACCAGTAGGAGGATGACAACGACCCTTCGATGCAAGATGACCAGAATATGATGACACTGTATAAAAGTTAATGTTAGTGTCAGTGTGGTTATTGGTAGGGCTAGTATGGGTTAGTATACATCAGTAACAGGAAAGGTAATGTTAGTATCCAATGGGAAAGTAGTGCATTTAGCCCTCACAAATAACAAATGCAACGGGGGTGCAGTCTGCTTCAGAAAATATTGGTAGCAAGGCAGGAGGAGTGGCGGGACACGTAGCTGCATGAATTGGCATGCAGCGATAGCGTGCATGTAGGTGTGTAGCAATAGCACCGCACCATGGGTACCGGTAAGCAGTAGGCAACACATCCCAGTTTGGTGATGCATGCGTGAGTAGCGAGTGGGATGTAGCACATCAGCCATTTGACATTTTTGTTGCCGTGTTTCACGTGTTTTTTCGGCTTTTCGCGTTGCTCACCAAAATCCTTCGACCTGCCCTGGGTGGTGCAGATGACAGACGGGTCCCAAAGTGCATAGACTTGCTAGTGTACACTTGGAGTGCTCAAAAACTGTCGGGATTGTTGCCGGTTCTGATGCAATCAGCAGATCTGTGTTTGGTGTTGTGAGAATTTTGATGCGCATTGTGGGTGTTGCGTGTTGAGGCATTTTCACGCATTTTCATGTGTTTTTTCGTCTTGTTTGGCGTTGCACAACACCACAACAAATCTGTCAAAAGTCTGATGCAGTAGTGGGTAGCAACGTGGTGCAGGTTCGTGGCACAAACATGGGTAGCGTGTAGCAGTAGTGGCGCGGCACGAGCACAAGTAGCAGGTAGTGTAGCGTAGCATAGCATAGCGAGTAGCGGGTAGCGGCACAGCGTGAGCGCAAGTGGCAGGTAGTGTAGCATAGCAGGTAGCGTCAAGAGTAGCGTAATGTAGTGGTAGCTTTGCGGCATGGCAAGTAGCGGTCATGTCAGGTTGCGTAGCAGTGGCGGGTAGCAGGGTGGCACAAGTGCATGCAGTGGCATGGTGCCGACACCTGTTGTCAGTGTTGGGTCGTGTAGCAGCACAGGGCGAGCACTAGCGTTGGTGCAAGCACATGCTGGTATTTGTGCAACGGGCGCGCCTCGCTTTCACATATGTGATGGCAATGTGGTGAACTAAATGGACAGACAGTGGTTGTGGACCGACAATGGAAGAGAAAAGCAAGTGACACAGCTGTATACACCAAGGAGGCAGGAACAGTCCTTCCAATCCCCATCTTCAAGTTGCAAGTTCACACGGCAAGTTTGCAACGAGTGAACTGTGCAGGGACGTGCCAGCGTGCAGAAAGTGAGAGAGCCTTGACGGGCTCGGTGCATCATGCACCTGGACACATACATGTGCTGTTTGTACGGCAGCACGCACAGGCTCGCAGGGATCAAGTTGAAACCCCCAAGCATTAGGAGGCGCCAAGGCCGACTCCACAGACAACTCGATTCACCAAAGAGGAGACTCTCCACACACAAGTATCAATGTCTGAGAAATAGAAAAAAGAAAAGGAAGCCAGCGACTCAGTGCTCTGTTCTTGAAGAGCTTTTGAGGAAGGTTGGTGGCGGCAATTTGGCGGGATGAAAGTGGAGCTGTCACACCTGTGACTTTCTCTCGGACAAAAACATAACTCTTGGCCACAATTGTGCCTCACTTAGGCCTAGCAATATAGGCACAGATTCGCTAGATTTCACCATCTTCTGAAGTCCGAAAAAATCAGACTTTTTTGGGGGGCAGCAGCCAAAATTTTCAGGGAAAGGACATGGTAAAATTAAATTCAAACGAGCGATATAACAACCATAGACGGGTTCATTGCAACCCTGCTGATCAGTTCGGCTTGGTGTTTTGTACATGCCTGGACACGTTAGTGTTCTGGGTTCTTATCAATAGTGCCTCCTTCCTTTTATAGTATTTTTTGGACAGCCACCGTACCACTAACAAAGTGCTTTGTTTGTGGTCCGTGACGCGTGCATGACCAGGGTCCGGAGCCGTGATCGGTGTGACACATGGCTCGCTGTCCCCAGCCAGGTGCCCCGCACGTCCGACCGCACCACGCTCTGGAGGAACTGTTGCTTCGTGTGCACCAGATGCACAGGTACATCAAGGTTCCCCAGGATGCTCATCCTTTTGGTCCATGCACAGATGGCTGCTCCTGGCCCAGATGCAAGAGGACATTCAGTCTCGGAAGTTCAGAGGCTTTTCATAAAAGGCAGTAGACACCAAGGTAGATGTGTCTCATCTTTTCTGCTTTTTGCTCCCATCTCCTGGACTGGTACTCACCTAGTTTGTCCTTTGTTCTTTTTTTTCATCCTCGATCTGACTTTTTTTGCAGAGCCAGGGCCACTGAAAGCTTTGAGTTGCGGGCCAAAGTCAGCCAGCTGCTAGACCTGTGCATCATTGATATCTACCATTCTACTCTTGGCACCTGCCTTTTTATTCCAGACACCTTCTAATCCAGCGAAGAGATTTTCCTCTACAAAATCCACCCCTTGCACGGGACACTTCATGCCATATTGCTCACTGTCGAAATCGCCCCTGGATAATGCGGCTCTCGCTCTGGGTCTTTTTAAAAAAAATTCAGCTTTGAGATCTGCATTGTGTGTGTTGCCATGTGCACCGAGAAGATGCTTTCCCTGTGGTGTCCATTTGGTGTTTGTCATTCTGCTCCCTCCAACTCTGGCAAGTCTTCACGCACCCCTGCGGTGGCCCTGCCCTCCGTACGCTGCACCTGCTTGTCCCACAAATCACGGACATGCCATGCAGAGCTATCTCATTCTCGGCTGAGGTGCCGCTACCTATTGCACCCGCAGTCGCCCCAATGGTTCTCACCAGAGATTAGCAAATTCATGTTCAATCTGGCGCCCCAAGTACCAAATTACCGAAAATGAGAGCTGAAATTGAAGCCCTTTTTCATAGTTTCAGTATGACCCATATTGTTCTATAAACTAGTCAAATGAAATTATGATCTGGGTACACCAAAATCAGGTTGAAATCCTACGGGCCAGATTACAAAACAGACCAGCTCAAACCAATAACCTAAACCCCCAGTCGTTGCTCTGTCCCTGCTCTGACGTCTGATGAGTTGTCGCTGCCATAGCAGCCTTTTTCCCCTCTCACCTGTTCCACTTACATTACTAATCAGTGCCCACCCACGGGCCTATACCCCTTATCCTACATCCAGTGCTCAGGCATGTCCATCTGAGTAGGGCCTGAAAGGTATTTTTGCCGTGGACGATTACACAAGATGACGTTTAAGACGGAATATCAATCCCCCAAGTGTAGAAGAATGGTTACCATAGTGTAGGCACTAGAGGCCAAAATAAATCTGATTCAAAAAAAAAAAAAATAGTGGGTTGGTGCTGACCAAACCTCAAGTTTGGACCAATCTAAGCCCAGAAGGATTGCGAACCGAAAGGATTGAGTTAAGTCCCACTGAAATCTGGCAGGGGATCCAAATTTCGGCAGGGCTGAAATCAATTATTTCTGCTTACATTTCAGGCAGGGTGGAACATTAAGCTGAACCTTGCATTTCCAGAGGAATGAAATGGCTAATAATACAAGTGACCCATTTTGGCTCATACTTTATAGAGTGCAAAATCAGTACGGCTGAAACTACTAGAAAGAGGTTCAATTTCAGGCTGATATTTTATGCAACATGGGATTTTGGTCCTCAGATTGCACTGAAGTTGGCTAATTCCTGGTACTGTTTCAGTTACCAGGTCTCAAACACGAAACGTCCTTTTTGTCCGATCATACCGGAGCTCCCAGGCTGCCATGAAATCCGATATTAAATAAATTAAAGTCGGTTTTCCCATCTCCTGATTGGCTGCCAGGTTTTTTTTAATTCATTAAATATTTTAATTTTCTGAGTTGTTTACTCTTACAGCTCAGGTTGACTCTATTGAATGGTTTTCTAGCATCTAGCCAGCGAGGGAGGCAAGTTGGCCGAGGAACGAGGCTGGACGAGACTTGCGAGCGGGCCATTCCTTCTCAGGCCTAGGTCTATATGAATTTTATGGCTAAGATCCAGGACAAGGTACCAGGAAGTGCCCGGAGGGGCTTGGTATTGTCAGTGTGACTCGAATATGGACCGTGTCCAGGCGCCGCCCGTAGGGCAATTATCAACGAATATATTACTGTATATGTACCATGGGAGCCTTATATAAGCAGCAAATATTTTGGGTTCAAAAACTCAAACCATGTCCATTCGATGAAACAACTATTTCTGGACTCAAAAGAAAAAGGGTCAGAAAAATGCTATACTACTCCATGCAGAGATGATATTTTGGAAAACTGAAACCTAGGATGTCTCAGGGGGATCCAAATACTTCATTTCCAGGTGTTACTTTTTGTCCTAACTAGCAGGAACTTGTGCTCTGCTACAAAAAATTAGAACAAATGACTGATGTCGATGAGATGCCATGACCATCACAGCCTCAAGCACTGCAAACAAATTTGGTGAGCCATTGTGTCAGCTATGTCCTGAGAAGGACAGGCCAAAGATAAAAAATGACTTTCAATTGGGACTCTATGGACACTCGTCACCAACCTGCGGTTGGTTCCTCGTGTCCCTCATGTCCAGTTTCCCATGCACACCATCAAATATAAATCAGGTTAACATGTTACAGGATTTTAGGAGACTTAAGACTGTGAATGGAATCAACCACTCAAGAACAGGAGGGCATAAGCCATGAATCAGACCTCACGCACTTGTAGGTAGTTGATTCTAGTTCAGAAAATTCTTCAGCCATAGACAGGAATCATAATTTGAACACCCTTCTGCACTTGTAGGCAGTCAGAATCATTGCATGATCCCAGAAAATTGGAAATGAGAATAGTCTGCACTCATAGGTGATTCTCTTCCTCGGAAGACACTGAAATGAGATTAAATTGCCATACTCGTTCGGGAAGAAACAAAACCTGAAAATTAAACCGGGTTAGGCATAAAATCATAGGAAGTTTCTTGTATCCAAATCCATCTGATACATTGGAGGAAAGAAACTTTGAAAACACTTTCAGTTCACATTCATCGGTGATATCATCAGCCTTTTGACAGATTTCTTGGCACTTGATTGGACTTGATCGGGCTTTTCTGCTTGGGCGCAAGTGATCTCCAGTGCTCAAGTCCTCAAGCTCAAGGATATTTGGCAGGAAATAAATTACTTTAAAATTTCATACATGTGGTGGTCTGCATACGGATTCACAAAATATCTGTTAAAGGCGTCCAAAGCATTCGAAAAATGGAAATCTTCCGGCAGAGCGGCGGTACCATAGAGACCAATCAAGTGCGCAGCGTGGGCCATTGACTCGACTCTGACAATGCCCAGGGAAGGCTTGCAGCGCTCGAGCTCTGGCTTCACAACCCACATCCCCGTGTCTGGGTCTGGGGAATCCCCAACGGGTACGAGCCAGCGTACAAGTGCACATTGGTAATCTGTATCGGAGAAGGTGAATGAAAAAAAGAGTAAAACACGGCCAATGACGAGGCCTCGCATGACGGGAGCCCCGACGTCGATGAGGACGGTATCGTGGCGGGCGTAGCCATGCCAATTCGGGTTCAACCGAATCCGCTCGCTGTACATTCCACCTGCACCGCATAGGTCACTCGGAGCATAAAAGCGTGTGATCACAGAATGATGCACCAGTATGCGGCCACGGAACACGGGGCAGTCTGCGAGCGCAATTTCATCCACTGCGCCGTGTCGTGCAGAAAACGACGAAAGAGAGTGGGGAAGCGTGGTTGCTGGATGTGCGCCGCGAGAGCATCAAGCTCTTTAGGGTACCCGCGGGCTGGTACAGACAATCAGACATAATGCGAGGAGGGAAGGGACTGGATACTCACCAGCAGTATGACCCAGCTCCACCGATGATAAGGATTTCGGCCCATGATTGACATTGATCTCGTCCTCATCATCGTCTGCATTGATGATGGCAGCAGCTGCCACCTGAGGCTAATCGCCATCGAGAACCATGGCCGTGTAGGAAGAAGTGGTCCCGACCATCATGCCTCGTGCACGGAAGGAAACTGCTGCCGCCGCCATCTTGTCGAGGCGAGATATTGTCGTAAGCATCTGGGGTAATGCATTGAAGCGGCTGGAGCGCCGCCAAGGCTCCTTCACGGCCTTGATGTGTTTTGATTCGGTAATGGATGAGCAAAGGCCGTTGGGGGGACCAAAGAAGCAGATAAATCGAATGTAATGAACCAGGGCATGTTGGCGGGGTGGAGAGATGTCGACGCGCACTCCGGTCCGGATGAAGATGTCCCGGTAGTGATGGAATCGGTCGAGAGTCGTCTGGATCTCAACTAGGTCATCTGCGGAGATGCTGTTGCGCCGGAGAAGGTAACAAATGTCCATGAAGGCTGACAGGCATTTGACCATGTCGGAAGGCAGGTAACCAGCGACGGCACCCAGGTAAATCTAACTCAGCATATTGATCAGCGCAAGTGCAGGGAGCGAAACAGATTCCTTACCTTCATCAGCGCTTTCGAGTCATCCCCCGTCCATTGACTGAAGTCCCGGCCATCGGGGAAGCGCCTCAGGCCAGGAAACTCGGGCGCGGCAGATATCCTACATCAAGATCGGTGAGTAAGTCGATCGAGCATCCTGGAAGATAAGATGGCATACCTGCAGTCAATATCTTGGATGATTTCTAGTGCCCTCTTCTCTCCGTGCTCGATATGCAAATACTCATTAACCCACGACACCAAGTGGTCCTTGAACGTCCCTTTGATAACTTGATGAAGCAGATCCGAGGAGAGTAACTCGTGAATATCGGCCCTCGGGAAATGCGACGTAAAGGGCTTGAGAGGGGGAGAAAGATTCAGAGAAGGTATTAATATAGGGACAGTTCTCTCACCACAACATCCGAATGTATCCCATAATCGTCCCATAGGATGCCCGGGTCGAACTGAGTGATCAGGAAGTCGGTCCTTGTCTTTGTTCTGAGGCGAGCTTCTTCTCCGTCGAGATTATCGGGCCGAGCATCACATCTATTGAGAATGAGGGATGAGAAAGGATGCGTCAGGTATGGAAGCGGACAAACTTTGGGCACCAATTCTGAACTATAGCAGTGAGCCAGACCTGCTCCGGATAGTCCGCGATGTATGGGCCGAGTCCATAGATCACCCAACGAAAATGGCGATCAGGACATTGAACGACCTCCGGAGTCATCATCGCATCCTTGAGGGGCTGAAAGATCTTTGCAAGACATGCATGGTACATTTGTCGTACAAACTTTTGATATTCAGGCTTCTTGCGATGCTTCTTGCTGGCTATACAGGGCAATTAGTAGCGAGCAAGAACCAAATTAAAATCAGAACACACTCTTAGGGATGGGCAGGAAAGCAGCAGGCAGGACCCCATTACCGTGCGCTCGTCATGCAGTTCCTGTGAGTACACCCGGAGAAACATAAACTGGATGATACTCCTGAAGACCCGTTGCGACGAAAACTGTAGTCTTGTCGCTCCCGGCTACAACGGGGACAAATGCCAAGCCATGTGTTTGTGGATCCTGCCCAATCATGTCCTAGAAAAATCGAAATTAGCAAGAGATAGATGGTGAAGCAAAATGATGGACGGCTTGCTTCCATGACCAATCACCGGACATCAGGTTAGACCATACACATTTGCCGCTGTGATTGAATTGTCGGTACAGTACAAAATTGACATGGTCCTTAGATACGATCGTTCCGAGCTGATTGTGCATTAATTGGCGAGTGTCGCGAGTACAGAGTTCGTAAGACTGTGTCATCCATTTGGGCGGTTGGCCGGGGGG
This sequence comes from Mycena maculata, assembly GCA_029448575.1. NCBI lineage: Eukaryota > Fungi > Basidiomycota > Agaricomycetes > Agaricales > Mycenaceae > Mycena > Mycena maculata. Next base: position 17,263 of record JARJLG010000295.1, on the reverse strand, counting down.
TAGGGGTCCTGAATAGCGAAGTGTATGTGTTTTCCAGGGTGCTTGGCCATCCTGGATTGTGTCAATTGTAGCATAGAGTTCCCGTGCATTGTTCCACGGTGCAGTTGCCCCATACTTGAGAACTGACACAGCCCAAATGTCGAGGACAATATTGATGTCATTTTCGGAGCTCTGGGCTTGGACGAAGTGAAAATGAAAATGGGCGAAGTCAAACTCCGCACGGTCACTGAAAGGTGCCCACGCTGCTGGATCTTGCCCATCTGGCGGAGGGGCCGGAGGTGCAGGCGGGCCAACGTATGGAGCAAGGAATACACCATCAGCAGTGCACAGAAGAGCTGAGATTAATTAAAACAATATTTTGTGGTCGTTTCTGGGAGCTGCATACCATTTAACTGAGGGTGATACTGTGTCTGGAAAGTATTGTCATCTTCGCCTTCACTGGCAGGCGTAAAGTGACGATGTGCCAAATTTCGATGTTGGGTAAGTCCACAGCGACTCTTGCATGTATGTAGGCAGATAGTGCAGGTATAGGACCTGCCGTGGGGCATAGCGTCACAACAAGAGCCAATGCGGACTTGTTCTTTTCGCGCTGAAACCAGAAACAGCCACAAACACTGACGCGGCCTTTGAAAAAAAAAAACTTACGAGTTTTCCCGCACCCCCACTCACTTTGATTCCCTTTATTTGCTCCTCCTATGTCGCCGCCTCCTTCAGCTCCAACCCGTGGCCGTGGTCGCCCTCGTGGGGGCAAGCCTGCAGCAACTCCGCGTGTTGGTGCCAAGCGCTCTGCGAGTGCTCTCACCCAGGACCACACCAATGATGAATATACCGAGACGAAAAAACCTGCCACCAAAAAAAAAAAGAGATCTTCCTCAAGTTCCTCCTCGCTCACCATCCAAGCGCGCTACTCGAGCTCTGCACCCTGGAGGACGCAACATGACCTCTTCCGACCGGGCCGCAGCCCAGCTCGCGGACCAGGAAACTGCGGCCCAGCTCGTGGATGAGGAAGCTGCTAAGGCCCTGAAAAAGAAGAAAGACCTTCCTCCTCGCTCACCATCCAAGCGAGCCGGTCGAGCTCTTTGCCCTGAAGGACCCGACATGCCGCCCACTCGGCGCACTGCGGCCGAGCTCGCAGAGGAGGACGCCACGAAGGCTGAGCAGCGCCGCGCACTTCAACATACCATAGATGTGGCCATCGCAGCTGTAGCAGCTATGGATGCTGAGCAAGATGCTGCTGCTGCGCAGGAGCAGGCTGATGCAGTCTTCAGCACCGAGGACCTCGACTACCTGAACGAATACAACATGGAGGTGGCCCTGGACGCTAGGCCTGCGGCGCCCGCTGACAGTGAAGACCCTAAGGATTCGGACACGGAATTCCTCGAGGTTGACGATGCTGCTTTTGCACGCCTCGAGGACGACGAGGCCTACCTTTTGGAAGACCCATTTGCGGGTTCTGTTGCCGTTGGCCGGAAGACTGGAAAGGTACGCACAGCTTGAGTATATGCGCAGAGTTCTAACACCATGTAGGGCAAGGCCAAGGCATGGGCACCGAAGAAAGTCAAGAAATTTTCGAAGGGGGAACTCAGGGCGGCCATCGAGGACAAGGTTCAAGAGAAGAAGGCCCAACAGGGCACGACATCGTCTCAGGCTGTCAGCGCTCCTCTCAAAAGGAAGGGTGTCCAAAATAGGCAAGTCCAGACGAATTTGCCAAACACACGTAACTCACTCTTCCTTCAGTGACGCCGCTGCCGCCTCCAAAGAGGCCGGTGTCATCTCCAAATTCCAACCAAGGCATGTTGCTGCGAAGGTCGATTCTCCCCTTTCAAGCCCCCTCGGAGGGCTTGCCGATGCCGATGCGGTGTCAATTCATCCACAATTTGCGAAGAAGGCGGTACGAGTACTTTCTCATCTGAAAGTGTACCGTCAGCTTATTCCTCTCAGCTGAAGGGGGTGGGTTCTGGTGTGGCTGGTCCCTCCAAGGTCCACAAAAATGAGGTGTGCATTCTGATGATTCTCGTGCGATGGGTTTCTAAGAGATTAACAGACTGTCGTCATTGACGACAGTAGCGACGACGAAGTGGTTGCGGTACGGGCCCCTGTCAAATTGGAGCGTCGTGCATCGGTCAAGTTGCCTATGCTCGACCTGCGACAATTCCAGAAACCCGCGCCCACCATCCGGAAGCCCAAGACCAAGATCGTGGTCCCGGCGACTTCAAGCGATACCTTTGCGCTGCAGCCCACCACGACCACCCCGAACGCTCTCCCCTCTTTTGTTGCTGATAAGTGGAACAACATCATCATGCTGGCCCTTCACCGTGCTCTTAACGAGTCGGAGAATCCCTGGGAACTCGGGCTTCAGAACGACGGGACGCTGGAAGTCATTCAAACGATTATCAATCAGGCTTGCCCACGCAACACATACAAGGCCACTTGGGGAGATCCAATTGTTTCTCGGGTACGTGACCATCTTGCACACTTTCGCCACAGCTGACTTGCTTCCTTCCCAGTTCAGCGCTCGTTGCGCTGAACACCGCTCGGTCATCGGAACTGCCGGAGTCGACATCGTTGCCGAGTACATCGTCACCAACGAGAAGATTTTCTCCACCACCCAAGCGATCAAGGACTATGCTCGTTACGCTTTGAATAAACGTGGTCCGGCCCTGTGGAAGGAGCCAACACCCCTCAAGCACATCGCTATCCTCGACAAAAATGATCCCAAATATGTCGTAAGCCTGAAGCCTATGTAGTCATTCCATTCTAACAATCCTACAGAAGGCAAAAGGGCTTTTTGAGTCCGACTTCGTCATCTCCATCGTGGCCCCCATCCTCAAAGTTGGCTCGTCGGGCCATCCCTTTGGCGCCATGGCGTTGGCAGCGGCCGCGGTGCGTCATTGTCAATCAATTTGATTAGTGCTGATCAGATATACAGGTGGAACACGGCTGGATCAAGCACCAGACGGGAGAGTTCGTGGGCAGCAGCAAATTTGCCAAGAACACCGCCGGTGCTGCGGTCGATGGCTATCTGGTCTCTGCTCGCCAGCTCAGTGTAAACGCCTGGCAGCGCATCATTGAGGCGTGCAACGAGCACACTGCCCAGGCCCCCGAGGAGGACTTTGACGAGTCTGCGGGTCCTTGCCTGGATGGTTTTAGGGAGAATCTATATGAGCCCAGCAGCCCGTAGAGCCCTCGCACCGCATCTCAAATCATATCTGTGCACCTCATTTTTCGATCTCTCTGATTGATTAGCTTACATCTTTTCCCAGGTCACCGCTTGAAATGTCTCATTACTACACTACCCCTACATACAGTAATCCCATTGCTCCCCCCCGCCCCCTCTGCCGCCCCAAAATTCTAAAAAAATCGACCTCAATAATCGTATATTCATTCTCGTATAATTCTTACCATCAGCGCTGCGCCATTTCCTGGATATATGAGTGTTTGAATATAACGAGATTACAACCTAAGATGATTCCCCAGTTGAGGGCAGGCCATCTGGAATATTTCATAGTCCACAGTTTCTGTGTCAGTTTCCAAACCCAAGTCGCACCAGAGGCATGACATTTCATTGCCATGTGCTCGAGACTTTTAGGAACCTCACAGGTTCTGCAGATAGCAATTGTTTCAAGATTCTCAATATGTGTCCAGAAGTTGCCAACTCTGAAAATATTGTGGATTGACTTCCAAAATAATTCACGGTGGAGTCGTCTTAAATTGGTAGAGCGTATAGATTTCCAAATCATTTCATCTGTTGGGGTGTAGCCAGAAATTTCATAGATGGAGCAACAGATTCGGTCCAAATTGATGAACATTGATTTCCGAAGGGGCTCCGGATAGCCAGCCTTGATAATTTTAGTAAAGATTCGTTGGGAGCCTCCCACAATTCTCATCCCGGGCAAGTTAAACATGATGTCAGTTTGGGTGTAAACCTCTATTGAGGAGTAGGTATGAAGGCCTGGGTCTACGATTGTCCCTTTTGGGTTTCTTTGGTGTGTGAACATACACCGTAACATTTCCGCCAGGTGTCAGCAACCTGAAATTCACACGTTAACCACATGACAACATGGGCTGGCCACCAGCCCTTCATTGGACTGGTAACCAGACTTCAAAGTGTATCGCTCCATACTGGGCCACTTCTATCCATTATCCACATGGCAGACAATGAGTTGGCCACCTTGAGGCACAGCAGCAGACATTTGATCCAGACCGTGGAGGTGTAATATACGTACCATTAATGTAATAGCTGCAGCAATTACTGAAAAAGCCTCTGCAGGGTTTTACTGCCAGTAATATAACCGTGTAATGTAATACCCTGGCAAAACTGCATTTGACATTAATGCAAGAAAATGACAAAAGTACAACTCTGGGAATTGAACCCAAGACCACCAGATCGTCAATCACAGTTAAGTCCTGTGCACTAACCATTGTGCTAAATGGCCATACTGTAAATGCTTGTTACCCTGGCTAGGGTAAGGTACCCTTACCCTACCCAGGGTTCGCTAATACCCAGACCTAGGGCAGGCAAGCTGCCCTAGGTCTTCGAAATTGTTTGTTTATGCTTATTATGTATTTTGGGGGTGTCTCTAACCCTAACCTAACCCTAACCAACCTAACTATCAAATGCTGACAAATCTCCTCAACCACAAAACTGGATGTACCTGTGGCCTAACCTCTAACCAACCCTAACCTCTAACCTCTAACACTAACCTGCCAACCCTAACCAGGCCCTTAAGGCAGGGCCAGAGAGGGGGAACATGCTTATTCTGTTTGGGGCCCACATGATATGTCCCCATCATTTTGTTTATGGTTATCTCCCTTATAGCTTAGGTGGTTAAGGTGTTTACTTAGTTTGGTTTGCTTATGTAATCTGTTGTTTTGGTTCAAACCCCGATGCTGCCATTTTCTTGCCTTAAAGTCAGAAAATGAGTATTGCCAGGGTATTGCATTACACAGTTATATTACTGCCAGTAAAAACTTGGAGTTATTGCAATGGCTTTTTCAGTAGTTGGTGGGCTAATGCATTATCGACACATCCATTGGTGCGTGGACAATGGTATTAATGAATAATGCTAATATTATTCTTATCACTATACCAATGAAGAAGCAAGAGCACGAGGCTCAAAATGACATGCATACAGGTACTACAAACATAGATGGCACAAAAATTTGATGGAGATTATATGGTAAAGGGAAGAAAAATCCAAAGTCAAGGTGCTGGGGCCAGTGGCAATGAATGACCATGCGAGACGTGAGGGGTTTCAGGGAATGTTGCGAGTGGATGGAGGAGTCTTCAACAGATTGAAGGTCTTAAAGTACAACTTGAAGGAATGAATTGCATGGCCAGGGATTTGGTGTCTTTTGTTCCAGGGAATTTGAGGATTTGAGTTGAGACTCGAGAGAGATGAGAAGATACCCAGACTGAGTGGCAGGAAGAAGATCTTGATTTCAAGTGCTGAACAGGTTTGCAGTTGGCAGAAACAGAAAGAGGCTTGAGTTATTGTAGGTTATAATGGGTTCAGTGCAGGAGACGATGTGGGGTTGGATGTGGGAAACAAAGAAAGAGAATGATCAACTTGTTTGTCCAACAAACATACACGTGCGGCGGAGTTTGGAATGACTTGAAACTTTTGCACGACAAGGCCAACAAGGATATTCTGGATAAAATTCCACCGTGTCTCATCATGAGTTCTGGCATATTCTACACTGTCCATACATAATGAATAAATTGATTTCACTCAACCTTGGCTCACAGAACCAGTATCTGCTTCAAATAACCCAGGAAGGGGTGGGGGATTATTCTACTGAGAAACCCGGTTTTCAATGGAAACCCCATGAAAAAAATTGGTGTTATTTGGAAACCCAGATATCGAGGGTTCTCCGCGGCTGGATGCCAGGTAGGTGCTGGCACTGCTGAGATGGCAGCCCGGCATCCTTCTACTTAGGTTAATTCACATGAACAAGTCCTCACAGACAAGTATTTGTGTGATTCAGAGTCAGTGTGACTGTGAGTGCAGCTGCTGCTCCCCACCCCTGCCCTCTCTCCCATTGTCAGCCATCTCAGGTACAACTGATACAATGTTGACCTTTCTATTTAGCAGGTGGGTCCATGATAAGATGCCCAAGCTCAGTGGCCAAGTGATGAAGAAAGACAGTGGAAGAGGTAAGTTATTTCATATCCTTCAGGAATTTGAAATGAGTCATCAAGATGAGAGTCGAAGGTGTGCCAGACAATGAACCGGTGATATAAAAGTTCCCCGAGCGCATTGAGAATATTCTCGTACTAATTTCCAGAGCAGAAAATCATTTACACAAAACCTGAAAATTGGGAAGAAAACACCTCAAAGAGTGGGCTGACATGCACAGTAAAACAAAGAGAACAAACAAAGAGTATGGTCACAAGATGGGATATGAGCGTAAGTATGAACACATGGAACTGAAATTTCGTTGTTGATCCGGCCTTGTTCAAACTCCGCCCAGTGATGCCAGAGGGGCTTTTGAATAGACTTTTCAAAGATCTCTCCGAAAAGGGGGGTTTTTATTGAAAGCCGGGTTCCTCGGTAGAATAATCCAGGGGTGGGGCTGCACCCATCTTCCAAGGCAGCTGGCCATCAGGAATTCAGAAGCTGGCAGACAGCTGAATTTACAGCTGAACTCTCTGGCTGGCCACCAGGTGGTTCAGACAATGGCAGCTGATTTGATTGATGGTCGACATGCCGTCCGTTCATCTGGTGGATGAAAATGTAACAATTGGCGGTGTATACAATGACTGATTTGGGTCATCTACACACTATTAAGATCCTTGCATGCCAAGGGAGATTGCAGTGAAGTTTTTGGTGGAAGAGAGGGGTTCAAATGCTCAAACAACGTTGTCAAACATGACCACACGTGATCTCCGAATAGTAACGCCCTCCAGGTTCCGGTCTGTCCCAAACATCATCCAAAATTTGCCAGAATATTTCATGTCATGGCCTTGTCTTTAGGCATTGACTTCAATGGAATTCAAGTTCAATCAAATACTTCGAGGTCTGAATTTTTCCTGCAAGAAGGAACAGTCCCCTACGGGTGCACTGTAGTTCTCAGCTCTTCAAATCAATGGTTGAATTTTCTTTCAAAAGATGAGTGCCCTCTGGGCACACTGTAGTTATCATCTCAAGTCTTTGAAGCAATGGTTGGATGCAAGAGCAGCCTCTGGGCACACTGAGTATTTATTCAGGGCAAAAAGTGGTCCTATGGCCAGCAGAAGAGGCGAACAATGTCTACCACGGCAATGACTGGCCCTGTGGCCACTGGCTGGCAAGGGAGGTGAACAGTGTCTGGCATGGGGCTCGGGAATTTCTTCAATGGTGACACAGTGGGTGGCCATGACTGAATGGAGGGAGAGTGAGAGGTGATGGGGGAAAAAAGGGTGAGCAGGTGCTTGACAACTGTCTCTAAACACACAGGGCTTATAAAGACAAAGGTAAATACTTGAAATAAGTGGCTAGGTGCAGTCAAGTAATGTGGTGGTTCTGTAACCCTAATCGAGTGGTCAGAGACTCAGACAGACAATTAGTACTAATTAGTGTTTGTAGAACCTGGCTGCCTCCGGATCCCGGAATTTCAGATACTGTAGAACAACTTCAGAGAACAAAAAAAAATTGTGACAGAAGACATATTAGACCGTTGATACAGCTTGTAACTGTGTACCGGTGTAATCTTGCATTTTTGCACTTCTAGTTGCCAACTAAAGCCTCTAGCCGATGAAACGGTTGCTCAGGTTCAACGGTCAGAATAATGCAACTGCCAAAATCCCCCCTATCCAACAACTGAGTTACACCTAACTCACAAAGTGAGATTAAGCACGACTAAATCGACGGTAGACAGACTCCAACACCACACACTCTTTTGACGACCAAGATACACTGACGAGATTCGGGTCTTTTTGGACACAAGTGTAGGTCCAAGGAAACCACGAGTAAACGTATTTGTCACAAAAGTATTCAATTCCCGTTCCCCCAAGGATGGCTAAGTCTCAACTAGCTTTCTCGAAGTGGTGTTCAAGACACAACCTGAATTTATCGGTTGGTTCCCAATGTGGATTTAAGTGTCCCAACTATGCAAAGATAACGGCTGTGAACCGGCTTGGTTTTGTGGGCTGTTTAGACCCGGTTTTGTTGGCTCGCGCCTTATTCCGACAATGATTGGCTCGCGCCTCAAACTTGCTGGCTCGCGCCCCGTAACAATGGCTCGCGCCTCAGACTATGGCTCACGCCCCGTAACAATGGCTCGCGCCTCAGACTATGGCTCACGCCCCATAACAATGGCTCACGCCCCGTAACTATGGCTCACGCCCCGTAACTATGGCTCGCGCCTCAAACAAAGTCTTATTCACTTAAATTCCAAGGCTATTTGACAGTCAAAGATTCAAGCCCAAACGTCGACTTTGTGTGCAAGGGCTTTATTGCTCCTCACTCTCCGGGTCTAGTTCGGTCCTTTTGTTATTCCAAAACCAAACTTGAATTCTGAGGCCTGTTGACAGCCAAAGAGTCAAGCCCAAACGTCGACTTTGTGCGCAAGGGCTTTATTGCTCCTCACTCTCCAGGTCTAGTTCGGTCCGTCCTCCCTGGTTCTGCCCTCCTTATATACTGTACAGAAACTATTACATACGCGTGATTACTAGGCCTCGGGTATTCTACTTAATTAATTAGCCTGTGATCGGTATCAGCTGTGCGCGCCCTGGCGTTCCTAGCCTCCTAAATGTTTGTATAATGACTCCTTCAACCCCTCATGGATTAGGGGTTTATATGTTCAAATATCCCCTGAATAGGGTAATTGGCCCATATCTTCTTCTATGGTCTGTCCCCCGAGTAGATTTCCCGTACGCAGTTTCCATGGCGGAGGCCACAGGCCCGGCAACCTCCTCCTGCCAATTGGCATTGGGAGGAAAGCCTCCGAGCAGCAAAATCACTTGATCGTCGCGATCGAGAACCAGCGTCGGCGTCCTTGATCGGGAGGTGAGTGCGCCGAAAACTCAGTTGGTAAATACGACCTACCCTTGCCAATCGTACACCTTCATGTCCGGGTGCCGCAGGAGGAGCTCGTCCAAATCATAAGCGCGCGCATCGGGCTCCAGCTGGCGCGCCCCCATCCACCCCGACTTGGCCACGGGGAGCGGGTAATTGGCGAAATCGAGCTCCAGTTGCACCGGCTTGGTCTTGTTAATGCGGCGGAGTGTGATTCCCTTGAGGCGCGTCCCGGTGCGCACGCGGCGGTCCTCGCGATGCTCGCATTGGACCTCGCGATCGCGCCCACGCTTCTTGAGCCAGCGGGCTTCGACGACCTCTGCGCGCGTACGCTTGTGGCTGCGGTGGGAGGCGTTGGGGGTCGCAGGCTGATTGGCGTGGATGAAGGGGACGGCGTCGGGAGCGAGGTTGGGCGGCGCAGGCGGGGCTCCAGGGCGAGGTACGCAGATGACCCTTTCAAGATAGGGTGTCGGGGCAGGCGGCGCAGGCGGGGTTACCCAGCGAGTGAAGGTGGTGGGGCGGGGGTCGCTGGGGACTCCAGGGCGAGCTACGTGGATGACCTTTTCAAGATAGGGCGCAGGCGGGGTTACCCAGCGAATGAAGGTAGCGGCCTTGCAAGATGCGCGCATCATGGACGCGGTGAAAATTGTTCCGGGCGGTTTGGGGCCTTCATCATCGTCCCCTTCGTCGTCGGAGCCCTCGAGGGATTCGGTATCGGAGTCGGGGAGGTCGGCGCGCCTCACGAGGAGCTCGCGCAGGGATATATTATCGATTTTGTAAGGTGTGGCGTTTTCGAAAAGGAACGGGCTGAACTCCACGCCGGAGCGAGTGCTGCATCCGTTGTTGCCACCTGCGTGTTGCGTCAGTATTACATTTTGGACAGGGTGGCCTGCGGGCACAATTGGACATCTCCAGGGTCGGAGGCATCCGGTGGCCCAGCCGCTGGACGTTCGGTATCTCCAGAGTCAGAGACGGCTAGTGGTCCAACGGCGGGGATGTGCTGCGCTGGTCGTTTGGGAACTCCAGGGTCGGAGTCGCCTAGTGGGCCAGCGCGCGGGGAAGGGGGGGGGATGGGCTGCAACTCACCGGACATGGCGGAGCGATGTAAGGGAGGGGCGTGTTGCGGACTGAAGCCATTTTATACGCAACAAAGTGGCCGGTGGCGCAAATGTGCGAGAGTGCGGAAGGAGGTGAAACTTTAGGCTCCTGCTTGACATGCTCGTCTTCTGGGCGGTCGACTAAAGGTCCGTTCTGTGGAGGGATTTTGTTAAGGCGATTTTGAAAAGCGCGAAACATCGTGCCCAAATACCTCTACGGCGATGAGCCACCACTCGAGTTCGCCACTCAAATTTGTCGTCGTCGACTGAGGAGAGCTTGTGCGTGGCATATTGGTTGCCTTCTTCCTTCGGTGGCTTCTGCTTCGCGGAAAGCAAGCGACTTGGGCACGGAAGCTTGTAGCACGCGCGGTTGCCGGTGTTTGTCCGCGATTTCGGTGATGTCACCAATCCTCCTACTTGTCCATCCTTGGGGATGGAAATTATTATGCCGGAGCCAACCGTATTTACTTTACTCGAGGTACGTTTGAGACCTTCAGAACGGTCTGATTTTTAATTTTTTAAAGTTTTCTTTCGGACTACTTCGAGCGGATCGTATAGCGAACTTGTGATGAGTATAGCGAACTTGGTATGGGTTTTCTGACGAGAAACATTTTTTGTATAGGTTACCAGGGTGCACGGCGAAAATCTGAACCGTACATTATCATCCCAGGGGACCATAGCCTCGATCCATTTTTTTCTTTTTTTTTTTAGAGAAATGTGAACCTTTGTGAGGGTCCGAGAGCGAAATCAGGCAAAGTAGTGCCCTATTTAACGTATATCTTGAACTCATCCACCGCATACCGAACCGACCTCATTCGAAACAAGCCCAATCCGAGCTCATACTTCAAGGTACTGTACGCCCCATCATATTCTGCGAGTCCACATCGTCTAAAATCTGCAATTGTGGTCTCCAGCGCGTCCGGAATGCCCGCCAGGGGCTCCGCCGAATCTCGCACTTGCAGCGCTGCGCAGCTCCGGGCTATGCGCGCTTATCGGGATAGGTAGTGCCGCGTGATATGCGCACCCCTTCCCACTCACAATGAGGCCAGGAACACGGACAATTTGCGCGCAAAGGCGCAAGAGCGCATGGCCAGGTACGTTACATCATACTGTGTGGGCGGAGTGGAGGGCGTTCATCACGATATAGGCAATGCCGGCGCGCCAAGGACACGGGAGAATTAGGGGAATGTCAAGCGAGGGTGCACGCCGCCAGCCGTCTTTTTCGTGAGCGGTGCGCACCCCGCCCTTTGATTGTTCGGGATTTTCTCAAGGTTTTCAGCAACGGCACACAGCTGGCCGAAGTGCAGCGTGCGCGCCGCGCGTACAAGTTCATCGAGAAGCACGGGCTTGCTGCATACGAGGCCCGCAACGCCACGCCACCACCGGAAGCCCCAAGCCCTGAGGAGACGGAGACGTCATCCAGCGCCGTCTCTGCGACTGGCGAATACGATGCGGAAATGCTCGATTTTCTTGATAACCATGACCCTACGACCCATCCTGACTACATACCAAAGCCGGGCGAGCAAAGGTTTTTTCAGCGGGGAAAATGGCGGTGGTATTGATTTATTTAGTTACAAAACGCAATGCATAATTTTTTGAGACGATAGGATGGGGTTTACGAAGGGGGAATTCCAAGATGGCGGGGTAAGTATACTAGGTATGTATGTAAGGAGGGAGGGCCTATTTCGCAGTACGGGCGGTTTCGGGGCAGGTTTTGCGCCTATCGCGCTGATGATTAATGATGATCCAAACACGATGCACGAGGCGTACCGTTTGCACGCGGGCTGCGAGGTCCCTTTGGTGTCGTGTTGCGCCCTCTCACGGAGTCGTGCGAGGAGGATTTCATCGGGAGATTGGCGGGGGGGCATCCTGCGACTCAATTCGCGTGCTAAACGAGATTGCGGCAGTTTGGGAATCCGGCCCGCATCCGCGGCGGGCGGGCGGTGCGTACTGGGCGGCGGTGGTGATGTGGGCGAGGGATCGGGACCGGGAAGGAGGATGCCGTTGTGCTGGACCATCCTGACGGTAGGAAGCGTCACGGCTGGTGTGAATGTGAAGACAGCAGCAGGGTCGTGAAAGGCAGGGATGCCGTAGTCGGATGGGCGCGGCGCTGAGGTCTGTTGGGAGCTGCGGCGGCGGTGAAGATCGGCCCAGTACGATTTGGACCTGAGTATTCCTTTGCCGTGGGGCATTGTTCGTTCGGGCGCGGGGATTCTAACAGCCAAATTTTATTAAGGTAACTAATTAAGGCGGCGTTGGTGAGCAACGTTCAATTTTTACTGGCACTGACGGACAGGTGAGAAACGCCACGCGCGAGTGGAGATGACTCACCGGCGGAGTTCGGAAGGCTTCCAGCCGCCGTGCAGCTTTCATTTTCCGACAGGCTGAGGGACGAATGTGAACGGGACGCCACGCGGGAGCGTAAGTGACTCACCGGAAGATCCTGGGGCTCCAGGGGCGGCGGGGATTCTGGGAAAAGCTGGAGTTCCGCGAGACGCTTGGGGTGGCATATGAGGGCACGCCAAAGGGCAGCGAGCGCGCTGACACGGATCTCTTCCTCAGCCTTGCGCTCCTCGTCGTACTGCATCGCCCAAGGGTACTCGATGCCCTTGCCATGGCTAGGCGTGAGGTGTAAATACGCGTGGACGGCCGCCGGCCAGGAGGCATCCCAAGATTCTCCTTCAGAGAGCATGCTTGCAAAGGGGCCGCCGCGGTCGATTACGTGTAGGCGGATCTTGACGACGTGTTGCAAGGCGTGCACAAATTCCGGGGAACGGAGGAGTCTGGTAGGTTGGTATTTGTCCCTGCACAAAGGTTTGAACGGAGCTGGAGTTCAAGCTTGGAACGATAACTCACATACAGAATTTCGTGGGGGGTAGGGTAAGGGCGAGAAATGGTCCAAAGCGCGGCGGGGTGAATGTCGTTGTGCTTCGCAAAGTCGTGGCAACATCTGCTGTCAGTCCATGTCAGAACAGCGGATGTGGCACGCATCCACGGGTTTTCCAAAAATGCCGCGCTAGAGGTGGGGGTTTAAATGCGAGGGCTACGAGCTGACCATCCAGTTTAGTTTGAATCGACCTTCACCAGAGTATGACAAACCTCCTTGGAAACAACGCTGGCCTTGCTACCTGGCGCCCTACGTGCGCGATGCCTTACTATCCGGACGCCGGCGTGGACCGAGTCGCACATGATCAGGACGCCAAAAGCAAGTTCTACGTTGTGACGAAGGGGCGGATCTGCGCCGCCTTTACGAGCGTGTGAGTCGAAGTCGCGTAGTCGTGCGCAGAGCTGACTGGCCATCGTTCCTCAGAGAGGCGGCGAACATGCAGACCATGATGTTCCGCAATAGCGCCCAGAAGGCTTGTCATCATTGGAACGACGCGACCATTATCTGGCAGAACCACTCAAGGGGGCACCGGCATTCAAACCGGCGACTAAGGGCCGGTATGTTAGTCCGGCCGTGAGGCCGGGAAAAAAAAATCTGACCCCACTATTTTTTCAGCTTAGAAGGACTTCTGAGACCTCGCAACAGAATTTTATGTCCCAAAAGGACCCACTGACACGCCTGTATCCTCTTTAACTCGACGAGGCCAAATTTGATCCAAAGATGCTATCTATTGTGGTAAGATTGGCAAACGCTTCCGCGCTTTGAATCACCCTGTCACCCACAAAGACGTTCCCGCGAAGAACTTTCCCATGTCCAACACGGTACGTCGGAGCGCCGGCCTGGGTGTTCCGTTGACTTATCTGGACAGTCATCCGCTGCCGAACGCGTTCTGCCCCCGGAAACTGTCTTAGATGACGAGGGTTACGCGATTTGCCCAGATTGCAAAGACCGCGTAAAATGCGGCCCCAGCGGGCTAGAAAATTTACGCAAGCGACATATGGGATCTAACATCTGCGTGGAGAAACAGTCGAAGAAGTCAACGCAGAAAAAATCGATGAAAGACACCAAACTATCGGGCTGGCTCGTACCCAAAGTTGCCCGCGTACCATCAACGGTGGCTGCACCAGCGCCCATTAGGGTGACCACTACATCTGTTCTGGTGGATCTGGAACTCTTCCCTCACGCAAAATCTGCGGCTCGATCATCTGGACTTTCTAATTCACCGTCAAGCCTTCTAGCCCAGCTGGAAGCCGCGATAAAGACAGTCCCAGCTTTCGTGCCGATTGCCCAGGCATCGGATGTACTGGCGGTTTTCGGGAAAGATCCAACTCAATATTTAGATGCGGATATACCTGCAATCGAGGTCTTCGAGAATCTAAATCGGATCTTTCATTCAGCTCTCGGATGGTCCATGACAGTGCCGGAAACAGCCAAGATATTGAGGCGTGGAGACCTGGGACTAGATGGGTTCTTGAATTTCCTCAAGTATTTCATCGAGCAGCGTGGCGTCCCTGAACGGGATTTCGAAGCCAAAATCCTGCAAATTATGGACGCGATAAGATTTGTGTGAGTATTCCATCGAATTCTTGGCACGTAGGTTCTGACGTGAAGATAGAACACCTGAACTGGAACCAACCCCGTCAGCGAAAGTCTTGGGCCGGGAGGCACTTTCAACGGCTCACCTAAAATCATCTTACAGGCCAGAAGTCGATTCAGATGATGTCCAAATCGTGGCACACATCCCAGCCCGGAGACAGCGCACCCTCCCATGCGAAGGTTTTGTCTTTCCGCTTCAGAGTGGTCAAACCTTTTCCACCGCCTACCCCACCCTTATGCACGACACATACAACCTCCCGTGGGATATTGCGGTTAAAAGTGGTGTCGTATACCTCACCGCTCGTACCTGCGCCGGAAAACCGCGAGTTGGTCTCAAAAACTGCACCCCGTGCGCGGATCTCGAGAAACACAACATGCTGATAGGGATCCTCCAGCGTAGCGTGGAGGGGGTGCACGAGAACGCAAACCTCATGTACCAACCTCCGGCAGCGCTCGCAAAGATCGTGCGCCAGAAGGCCACGACCATCCAGAGCATGCGACTCGGGGTGTTGAATAGCTCCCGGAAGCTCCTGACTCAGGCTACAACCATGTCCGACTACAAGCGATTTGTTGTCGCGATCGGCAGCGGAAAAGTTCAGAGGGTAGATCGCGTTGTCGCCGCTTGCATCAAACAGAAGCGGGGAATACG
Organism: Mycena maculata; assembly: GCA_029448575.1. Taxonomy (NCBI): domain Eukaryota; kingdom Fungi; phylum Basidiomycota; class Agaricomycetes; order Agaricales; family Mycenaceae; genus Mycena; species Mycena maculata. Next base: position 2,035 of record JARJLG010000295.1, on the reverse strand, counting down.
GGGCATGATCGAGGGATTTCTTCGTGCCGCGAAGGGACTCTGGCATCCAGCTAGAACCGAGGAGGACGATATGTTCGGCCTCACAATCCTGAAATTGGCGGGTATCCGCTGCGCAGAGATAGCCCACCGGGCACTTGGTCTTCCGGGCGTAACCACTTTGCGCAACCGGATGATCACGCCGCCACTCACCGCCTCACCCGGTGCACCACGGGTCGAGGAAATTCAGAAAAACACTGATGCCTGCTTTGCCGGTATAACCGATGCGCTGACTTCGAAAAAGGTCGTTCATCAGATCCTTATGTTTGATGAAATCGCGACCGAGAAACGGATACGGTGGGATCCTACGACGAATCATTTTTTGGGTGTCTGCCGGCAGCACGCGCACAAGGTGGGGCTGGAGTTCAACGGGGAGGCAGATTTGGACGAGCTTTTTGAGGCTCTGGCCAAGAAGACCGATGCGAAGGGCAAGGAGTACTCCTTGGTACACAACGCGGCCGAGGTTTGGCGCTTGATGATCCTCCGTGTCGATTTGTCTAACATTTTGTTTCCATAGGCAACTGTGGCAGCGGTGGGGATCATGAGCGAAGATACACGCCTTTACTCGGCACGCCCCATACTCGTTTCAGGGGATTGCAAACGCGAGTCCGGCGAAGAACACGCGAAAAATGTGTTGGATCCTATCATCACCGCTCTGGAGAGCAAGAAGGACCTCACGCGTTTGCGAACAATTTGTCTTGCCTCAGATGGTGAAACACGGAGGGGGACTGCGTTTATTCGCAGAACATTCAAACGCAAGCTGTCGACGACATCCCCAATCTATCCGCTACTCAAGGACCTGAAGATGATGAACTTCATGGTCGGCGACGATGACTTGACAGCCGATAAAGATCCCAAACACGTCGACAAACGTTTCCGGAATTGTATCCTCCGTCTGCGGGGGATCAGAGTTATGGGCATTGATCTTACTCCCGGGGTTATACGCACCCATTTTCAATCCACCGGTCACACAGCTGACCACATCCGCTCGGTGTTCAACCCAGAGGATAAGCAGGACGTACGCCTTGCATTTGAAATGTTGAAGGACATCTGGTTGCTACCCCCTTCTCCCGCTGGTACCAGTCCCAGCGTCGCGGATGCTCGAGATGCCCTCCGAACTCTGGGGAAACTCCTCTTCCATTTCGTCTCCCCGTACATCTGCGTCGATTATTCCCTTTCCGAACAGCTGGAACATCTCAGCACTGCTGCCCACCTCGCGCTTGCGCTATTCCACAAAGATGGCAAGCTTTTCATGGCGTCCCTCCTTTACACCGATATCATGATAATCATCAAGAACGTCTTTTTTTGCGTCGCAAAGGCAAAGGTCAATGACCCCTTGGGTAAATTCTGGTTGATTTTACTGGGGACAGATCGATTGGAGGAGCTCTTTGGAATCCTTCGAACGATGATTGGCAACGATGCGAATTGCGACATCCTTCAAATGCTCGACCGCCTCCGAGGAACGATGGAAGTTTCCACTATACTTGCGAAATATCCTCATTGGGATCGAGCTCCCCGCCGCTTACGGCTGCCCGTAATAACCCGGGATGGTACGGAGCTTCCAGATCGCATTGACCACATCAAACCCGCTTCAGTGCGCGGTGATATGCGAGTACGGGAAGTTACATTGTTGACCTGCTGGGTTCGAGGACGCCGACATACCGAGACTGAATGCCCATGGACAATTGCAATCCTCAAGGAGTTGGAATCAACTCCTGGAATCGACATCCTCTCCCCCTGCGGCAACAAACTCAGCTACGAGGATCTTGATGCCGACGACATCGAAGACGAAGTTGAGGCAGTGAACCTCACCATTCCACTTCATCCCCTATCCACCGAGCTCGAGGATGCCGCGGAAGAGGAGCTCGACAATGTCGACGTTAATGTACCTCAACTGCGCACACCACCGATGATCAGCCACTCCATCACGGTGGATGGGAAATCAATCCGCAAAGCCCACGCACTTTCACAGAGATTAAAATACGGCACCAAAAAAGCA
>JARJLG010000294.1:0-100463 GCA_029448575.1 Mycena maculata | reverse complement strand
TACGGTTGTTACTCGTTGCGCAACAGGTGGGGTCTGACTAGGTGTAGTCAAAGGGGAAACTGGCTCTTCAACGGTGTTTGGGGAAATAGGTTCGAGTCTAGATCCACTCGCAGCGTTTTCAGATAGTAACTCCTGATATGCGCCTTGTCTTTGCCTGGTAGCAGATGCAGCTTTTTCTCTGGCTTTATCAGCCGGAGAAGGACGTTTTTCGTGTAGAAGAGGAGGAATAGTTCCTGCTCTTTGCGACGCGCGAGTTTGTCTAGGAGGAGGTTTAACCCAACTGGAGCTGGCTTGTGACCCTGATCCTGAATGAACTTCTTCAGAAGTTCTTTTGTCTTTGCCTTTCCTCGCCGTTATGACGAAGGAGAGACTTGCTTTGAGTTGTAATAACTCGGGTTTTTGTGCAGGGTGTTATGAATAACAATGCAGGGACAACTTTCTTGCTAGCTTGGTTGGTCCAAAGAAACTTTGGGACCCGACGTTCGATTCGAGCAATTTAAGCTATCTACCCCTCGCGGTGGGCTCCAGATGAAAACGCTAACTCTCAGGTATGTGTGAATGCGAAATGCGAAATGCTAATGCAGCAGAGCTATGAACTCTAAACCACACACAACACACAACACTATCAACAACTAACCCCTTAATAGAGAGAGTCAGAGTGCAAGTTCGGGGGTGTAAGTCAAGTATTAGACTTGATAGCAGCTGGTTTCTCGGTCGATCGCTTAGTTAACTAAGGGTCGCTCGCGCTTTTGCAAGATTTGACTGGTCAAGTCAAGTTGTATTGGACAAGTAACGTCTAGGACGTCAAGGAGACAGTATAGGGTAGGTTTTAAGACCGTTAAGTCTGCGCTTTTTGTGTCTTTCGACGGTTTCAGTGTTCTGTTCAGTGTTCTGGGTCTGTTTGCCGTGTTCTGACTATTGCCGTGTTCTATCAATTGCCGTGTTCTGATTCTGAGTCTGGTATATAAATCGTTCGATGCAATCTAACCTCCACGGCTATCAGAGCGACGTTCCAGTGGCTGACACAACGTGTACAGCGCCCCTAGATGTGCTAGCTTGCCCTCTCCTTCTGCTGCCCTTTTATACTACTGCCCTATGGTTTACATCACGATGATTACTGTACAATGTCCGTTGGTTCGCGGCACCCAAGTCCTAATCCCTGGCTCCTGATTGGTCGTGTCTTGTTGAGACATATGGTAGACATGTGGTGTTTGACACGACACATGTGATTGCTGATTAAGTGGATAGAAAGTGTCTTCTTCGTCTGTAGCCTCTTGTCCCGGGCCTGAATAGTCTTGAAGCTTCTGCACAACTCTTCTACCTTCCCAATGATACCCCATAGTCCCTGGTTTGGTTTGGTGGTTCATCCACAATATCGCAATCTCTCTCTCTCTCTCTGGTTTATCCTCGCGGCTAAACAGCTGGATCATGTCCTATTGTTCAAGTCATCCCCAGACTCGGTCTGGACCCAATGCGTGATCAAACGCGTCCTCAGTTTTGGGTAAAACAGGTCTAAATAGTCTTGTCGCGAATAATTGGGTTCTTCCCACTGTTGCCTGCCAGCACTTGGTATATTTGACCTCGCAACCTCTTTGGTATGCTGTTTGTGTCCTAGCAAGCAGCCTTAGGCCTTGTATGTCCTAGTTTCTCTGCCACCATCGTCAAGTTTCCTTAGTTAACTAAGATATCTGGTGGCCCCATTTGTGAAGGTACCGGTAGAAGTCCTCGTTAACCTCGTAGCTTGTGCTAATAGACTGAACCACTCAGTCAGAGTGCCCTGATGGTCCCTCAGTGCGTGTTGACACGCTGAATCGTGCAAAATCGCAAAATTCATGTGTACTTGGTTTCACAGCTTATCACCACGCACGATGGACAACGTGGGGATGATGTTCTTGAAGCCACATGAGAAACTCGGGCAGCACTAGCCAATTATCTTCACTCACGATACCTTGGTGTGAGATCCCGAGTACGATGAAGTACACCATGGAATTGTGGACCATCATTGGGAGAGTGATGATCAACATCAGGGCGCAAACACAATAGACTGCACCGGATTCAAGTCTGTGATATCAGATGAGGTGGGTTGTGTGGCTCCGTCTTTGAACATACATGATTGCAACAGCTGTGTTGTATCTCGTTTTAGCAATGTCTCCTCAAGTCCGGCATGAGAGGCCTGGCGTTGAATCCACCATATTCGACCAGCTAGCTGATCGTTTCAGCACCGACAACAAAAAAGCGAATTCCCTCACCTGTGAGAGTCGTTAAAATCAAGTTTGTGGCAGCGGCCATCGCATAAGGGATACGTTCTGAGTCAAGGTTGCCAATAACCGGTGTAAGGCCAACACATGATACAACTAGTATGATCAGACAATTGAAAAGAAAAGAGCAATCAGCTCACTGAAAGTGGCTGTTATCAGTATTGCAGGGAGAATAATCACATTCCTTTGACGTTCCCAGACGAGATGGCAGCAATATAACTACCACCCGTTATGTGAGTCGTATTCCGGCAGCATTAGGGAAGGCTTAACAAAAAGTGACTCCGCCACTAAACTGAGATATCTGTCAGCTCAAAGACAGAGGGCAGCAGGGCAGACAAACTTGTTTATTCCAAACAGGAGAGACTGCACCAAGTACAAAGAGTTATACGTGTCGAACAGCTTGCTTATCATGAAATTTGAATCCGTCTCGTACTGGACCAGGTGTTGCATGAAGTAAACAAATATCATAGTCGAAGTGACTGTGAGAACTGTTTGTGTTGTACCCAGCAACATCAAAGCCCAGCTGACAATCATCAGGATGGGGTTTACGCCCTTTCTACGGCAAGAAAGGTTGTGGATTGCAGAGATGAAGAAATGCACGTATATGCCTGTGTCTGATGAGAGTTTCCACCGAAATTATACTTTCAACTAACCATAGAAAAACACCTCTGTCTTTGCCCATGTCAGAGGTGACTATCATTCAATATTACTGGCCATGCACGTACAAATGTCATGATCAGCTGACACTGTAGGTACGCCCAATCCAGATTGAATGCAAAGGAATTGACGGTGTAGTTCATAAAATCTACAGAGTAAGAGGGAAGAAAAGAGAAATGATCGAGATGTACGGACATGGAGGATTATGTACCCTGATCGAGAGATGATTACCCGGTAGCATCATCCACCTTGTGATGCAATACCCGAAAATCCAAGCCCTGCGCCCTACAGGACCATTAGGGGTGCTCAATTCTTAGGCCGGTCGGTCAGGTTGTTGTAGAAAATAAAATAGAATACCAAATGTCAAACTCCGCTCATCCTGATCTCTGGAGCACTGCAACCCATGCCTAAAGTTACCAAAATCCAAGAGTACTCAGATGTCCTGTTCATTCTTGAGAATCTACTTGCTGCATCTGTTGCTCTAGAAGAGGATGTTGACGATTTGGATGGCTTTGAAGAGGAACGTGTCAATAAACTGGAAGCAGGGAGTTAATCACAGCCAGAGGGCTCTAATGATCACACAAACCTCTGAGAAAGACGGAGAAAGGTTGCAGCAGGGATGGGAAGTGTAAGAGTCCCGAGTGGCGTGGAGGTGCTAGGTATGTAAACAGAATTCAAGCCGAGCGGAGTTTGAAACATTTCTATTCTATTTTATTTACTCCAACGACCCGACCGACCGACCTAAGAATTGAGCACCCCTCTTTGGAGGCGAGGTCCGGGCATGGACAAAATTTTGGTATTTTGACTCTGGAACCTAGGTCCGAAACATTTCATACTCATCAAGGTCAACATGAAAGTAAACAGAATCAATCAAGTAAGTAGATTCACCGCCCAAACTTGCTTGTGTCGGCGGCGTTTTCACTTCCTCTAGCTGCAGGTGTCTCCTTTTTCAGGCACGGCAGTGGCACGCACTGCCCTACATTAAAGATGATGATCTGGTGGAACGATGCCGGATCTTGATTCGGGAGCCCATTTGCGACATCGTGAAACCCTCTCGTGTTCCTCAGGGAGTTTAACAACGAACGGCGTTGTCTCATTTTCATATGTGTTGTGGAAACCCCTGAGCTATGCTCAAGAAACCACTACTTTCTCGGTGGTGCCGGGAGAAACATGTGCTAGAAATAGAGTGGCGCCTCTCAGGATCTTGGAGAGGTGTCACCCTATTTCTAGTACATGTTTCGTGTATTCTTGCCAGCCAACCACAATGCCATGTGGCGCATTATATGATCCTTTCGCAAGAGATGACTGTTCACACCCAATTTGCTGAAATTTCAATGTACACGCATAATGATTCCTTCAAAATCTGTACGAAATTCAGCACTGCATGAAAGGATTCCCACAAATGTGAAACTTAGAAGAAAATGTTAAGAATCTGTATCATTATCAGTTCAGCAGAAAGAAAGAGATTCAGTGGCACTGAAAGAGCCATTGAATCAAAGGACTTCAATGGCACTGGAATTCTGCTGAAACCCCACTGAAACTAATCAAATTAAAGGGAATTTCAGCGGCCATTGATTCTAAAGATTTCCATAGCCGCTGAAATTCCCATTGATTCAATTAGTTTCAGTGGAGTTTCAGCAGAATTTCGAAGAAATCATTATGAGTATTGAAATTTCAGCAGATCCGGTGTGGGTGGCTGCTGGTTGATTCCCTATGCAAGCTTTGTTGCGACTGGCATCAGACTTTCTGCAGAAAGTCTGATATAGCTAGGTCACAACGAAGTCGAACACGGACGGTAGGGTTGGGCCGAGGCCCGACGGGAGTTTGGGCGGCGGAGGTGGCGCACCTCGTCGGTTGTAATTTTCAAGCAGATCTAGGAGGGGAAATTTGAATACCCTCCTAAGCAGTCCAGATGCTCCAGCAAAAATGCGAGGAGTTCATGGGGATTTCGGCAAAACCCTGACACAACACCAGGCTTGTCTCCTACCATCACTGCACGGGGAACTCGATGAGCTGGTACTGAGTCAACACTCTCAGCCCGCTATCCAAGGAACATTCTCCAAGAGCCCATCTTTTTGTGCGCGCTATACGGGCTTTCGCACTTTATTCTCTGCATACGACGCCAAGCCGGGTTGCATTAACCCGAATTTGCGAAGTATTTTGTGCAGGTTTCAGGGGTTAAATTTCAAGCAAGGGACCGGTAAGCGCACGGTAAGCGCCCCCGACATCTACTCGCCGCTTCAAAACCGCGTTTTTGACGCCCGCTCGAAAGCAATTGCCGGTAGATTCCACATGGCACATTTTTGGCAGGGCGGTGCTCTCATAAAATGCTCCCTCCAACGTTTAGGGATCTCGCGATAGATGCAACCAAAGCAACCAAATCGGACCTCATCGGGTAAGGAAGAATTTCAGCGGAATGATGAGGCATATACCCGGTGACGCTATGATAGACCCGGGAAGGTTTCTGTTACTTACGCCACCTCCTCTAGGCCTTTGGTGGCCACTGGGCATCATCGTGGGGCAAGGGTTGTTGCTGGCCCTTTCTTGGGGGATAAGTATTTGCAACTGTTGGCGTTCGAAGACAGATCCCCCGGGGGCGAGCGCTGGAGGAAGTAGAACTTTGTTCCGTTTCCGTTGAAATTAACTGGTTGGTCTCGGAAACCTCGGAATAATATTCTCCGGGGCAACCAGAGCTCGCCGGAGGGGAAGGCAAATTGGCGTAACGGTGTACATTTATATAGAGGCCGATGTATTATATGTTACAACCTGGCATGTTCCGGAAAACGGGACCGCGCTGGGTTTAATATTATCCACAGTCTTATCCAAGTTTTGATTGCTTCCACTCCCTATCCATTAGTATTCTCATCTACCTACCTATATAGGACTACGACATGAAACAATCCCGAAGTTCGAACAAAACCGGAGGGATAGAGGTACGGAGACGGCAGAGAAAATCGAAATGCAGACCCATTGGGTAAAATAACATTGCATGCAAATTGGGTCATTAATTCGTGTGGATGTCGCAGAAGGCAGTGGTATATTTTTTAACGTATTTGATTTCAAATTACGAAGCCTCCCGACACGACTGGCCAGCGCCATTTCGCTCGCTGGATTGGACCTCTATGAAGTCCATTAGAAATTCGGTACGTGACTGGTAACGAATTTGATGTCTGCTATCACAATTGCACCAATTCTGAAATTTAAAATCAAGCAGCCACCCTGAACTCCAACATGCACATCTCAACCATGTCCAACACACCTTCCATCACCAGCCCTGCTTTGGTCCTGAAACGACAAGGTCGAGGTCACAGCTGCTCTGCAAGGAATGAAAGGGGGCCACATACGCCAGGTTCTTCAACTCATCCAAGGTGCGCTCGCTCGTGTTGAAAGCGAGGAGCATTGTGATATCTAGGTTATGGGACCGAGCGCTTCCGATGCCGAAATTTGGCAGCAATGGTCCAGGTGCCTGGTGAAATTCGAGCAGATGATACGAAATCTGTGCAGAAGCCATACCTCGTCGATGTCCACCCTTTTCCCGGGTGTGCGGGTTAGCGGTCGAATTATAGAGTCGTCTGAGTCTTTGCATCAGATTACGTATAGTTGTCGTGATATCAACGACTGACGGACGAGGAGACGGCTATGACTTCCCATGGCTTGACATATATTTTCAAGAATGACAAGGGCCGCATCATCCGACCAATTGTGGAGGCAATTCGCTGTATATGAATTTCAGGTTTCAGGTACTCTAAAATCACCCGGAGTAGCGGACAGACCTATCTGTCAAAAATTGGACGGACGTTGAACCGCGATGAAGAACACGTACATAATATATGTCCTGATCTTTCACCGAGAGAGGCCTAAGGAAGTCGCCTTCAATAAACTCCACGCGCTTCTCTTCGATCGCTGTGGGATATTCTTGGGCCCAAAGTGCCCTTGCCTGTGCCATTGGACCAGGGAGATCCAACATCGAGACATGTATCTCTGGGTGCAGCCTCGCCAATGGCATGCTGAAATTCCCAACACCAGATCCCAAATCACACAAGGTTTTGCAGCCATCCCAGTTGTAGTCTGGATAGTGACGAGTTAGTGAACATCATCCAAGGACTATGTTTAGAACTCACCGTAAAACACACATCGAGAACCGGCAACCTGGCCGAAGCCAACCATTGCACGTTGGAAGGTCTGATGATAATAATAAGTCTCAGGGCTGAGCCGGGCACGGAAATGCACCGACCGGACGTTTTTCCGGCTGGATAAATCTGTGAATATGGACGACAAAGAATCAAACCGCGACCGACCTGCGATTCGATCCATTCATAATAACTTCCTTTGAATTGCAGAGCCTGCATCAACGGTGCATCATGGAGTTCATGAGACCGCGTGTAAGGCTGTGTTGTCAAATTTTCCCACAAAACCGTAGATGCCTGGATGTTGGAGTTCAGCTGAATGTAGGCCAGGTCCCTGATTGGATTCGCGGAGTGAAGCATGAGAGACAGCCTATTGTTGGAAAAGACATCCGCGTCCACTTCCGTGAAACAATGCCTCGCGGCGAGAAAGCGAAGGATCCGACTAAGCTTGCCGGCGTCGATATCAATCTTCTTGGATAATTCATCAACATGCAGCCCTCCGGGATGGCCAGCTAGAATGTCAGGAACTCGGGCCTCGATGACCGCCATAATGCAGGGCCAGTCACAATTTTGGGTGCGCTAAATTGGGACGAAACTTGAAGTCAGACGAGAAGTCGGAATTGGAGAAGGATGTACCTTGGTGATAGTATGAGAGGGGGGCGCCAAAGTGACGCACAGTTGCTCGCAGGCACCCTTGGAACGCTCAAAATTGTCTTTCAAAAAACCGCTCAAACTCACTTCTAGCAGGCGGATTGCCTTCTTCAAGCCTGAGGTGTCATCACTGATGTCCAAGGGATGTGGTTCAACTGAGTCCAAGGTGGGGACCTCTTTCCCGGCCTTGTCGTACTCCGCAATTGCCTGGTGAGCAGCATTGTTTATCAAGGCAAGAAGGGCTTCGATTTGAGCTTTAGCAGACATCGACGGGCATCCAGGGAACAGTGAGATAGTTTGCCTTCTTTTTGAAGTATTTTGGCGTCATCTATCAGGGGCGTTGATGATCTTTCGGTGACTTCCAATTTAGCCGCAACTGCGCATCTTATTGATCAAGAAGGAAAGACCTAGATCTAGCTCTAGCGAGTGATGATCTTTGCAGCAGGTCAGCCAGGTCAAGTTGTCGAGTTTGAATATGGAACTCACAGAAGGCTCATCGTCGAGCGTGCAAGACACCCCGACACCTTACGGTTCACCGTTTCGAACACCGTTGAACTCGCTGTCGAACTCAGATGCATTCTACGACCTCGTCGGATTCTCGGCCTGACGCTTGATAGATCACAACTTGCCAGTGGGCCGCGCTGTCGATCACCCACCCCTTGTTTCTGGAGTTGCGCCATCCAGAAGCAGCACAGTGACACCGGGGCCCCTCTTCGAGAGGATGAGTTTGGTTAACGCTCCCGCGGATTCCGGAATTCGACGCAAAGCTCGAAATAATTGGTGAACCACCTTCAACCAGATGGATAGACATCGATGGTTAGGCTTGAGTGGCGTAACAAACCTCGATTGATTGACATACCTCAATTCAAGGCACAATCATCTCACTCCCCTACGTTCCCCTACGCCGAAGTCTGTTTATACTAGTACCGCCGGCCTGCTGGTGTCCTGCTGATTCGTATGAACTGATGGGATACTGAATAGATAAATAAAACTAACCGGATGAGAAATGAAAGACGAGTACGAATCTCTCTGCAGACCCAGGCATTAATCCGCAGGCATTAATCCGGCGTCCCCGAATTTCTTCGGCGCCGCCAGTCCGATCGATGCAACAGCGACCACTGCGCTTCTGAGTATCCGGAGACTCAATTGCAAGGGAATCAAACACGTCATCATGAGTCATTCCCTGAGCAATTGGTATACTTTTGGACACCATTTAGCAATCAGCCAGTGCCCTAGTCTATGGGAGAGCACCATTTGACGATTTGGTGAAAGCTATACTATGGATTCCGGATTTCTGCTGAGAAGCTGCCAGTGCAATTTGAGTGCAATGTATGGGGCCGCTGGTACTGTGGCTTGAGATGGAATAACCAGTGGTGGGAATTTACAGTTGTTCATGCAGGATATCCAGTGCCACACAATGTTTGAAATCCGGTATCATTACTTATGGAAAAAGGAGAGAAAAGCAATCATAATGATCCAGCCCTGTCGGTCCCGACGAGTTCGGATCAATCCGGGACTCCCACTCTTTCGCACCCTTGATCACACCGCAGTTCCAACGGCTTCCCAATCCAAAGAATCACCGTTTTTCCCATTTCACGGACTGCGATTATCCCATGTCCGCCACACAAGATACAGAAACCACCATACCACGACTTCCTGAGTACCCCTAGTAGTACTAGCGAGAAATTCTCCGCAGCATCCCAAAACAGGCTTGCTCAAAACAGCTGCGACTCTACTTTCATACGATCCTATGGTGCGGATTCCTAGCACCTTTAAATGGCCTTCCCGGGCTAGGACCGCTCCCATACTGCGTCCTCCCTCATCGTGCCAGACAATGCCGTAGCCCTCCGGCTGCAAGACCAACTTAAGGAGTATACCTCACCTTCGTCACTGCGTCACTTCGCTTAGGAACGGGAAAGTTCGTGAATTTGATGGTAAACAGTGGATCCTCGTCACTTCGGTGATTCAGTACAAGTCCCTCTTCAACATTTTTTACATTATCCCTGGGACTAACTAAAACCCTAACCGAACCTAACCCCCCACGCAAAGTGGATACAGAATTCTGCCCCTGCTGAGCTTCAGCCGTTGATGGTAATCTATCAATAGGACACGGAGTAAGTGACGAAGCTTTACTAAATCCAGGTGAAGTGACAAACTTTCACAGAATGCCATCAAACTCACGAACTTCCGCACAGCTAAGCGAAGCGACGCAGTGACGAAGATGGTGTGGACTCCAACTTAAGCGCAAACGCGCCGCCATCTGGCGCGACGGCTCCGCTACCTCTTCCTCTCGGACCCGAATCTCGTAGCCGAAATTCTGTTGAAATTGACCGGTCTCGAGGACCTGATGTAGAATTATGATTGGGAGCGCCCCCGATTTCATGCCCCCGCTCGAGGCAGTGCATCTCCGTCGGCTCGGTGTTGACCTGGAGATTTGTTACGACGGCTGCGTGTGCATGGATCTGAGCGGTCCGGCCTTCTCGTGCATCACGCACTCCCTCCTTGTGGGCGACCTAGGCAGGGATGGCGTGGATATCTGGGCGGCGCAGATATGACGAACGACCCAGAAGACCGTAAGATACTTTACGGTAATGCATATATGGATGTCACTTGGGCGGCCCCTAGCCTATCTTGCATTATTCTCCAGCAGTGGCTGCCAAAAACCAACTTGGAGCCACTGGCGAGATGGCGGTGAGATGCTAAGGTTGTTCGGTTACTACATAAATGTGATAGTAGGACCACGGATTCCGGTGCAGTCAGATGGCCTGTTTTGCGTTTAATTTTTTTAACGCCCGCTTCGCCATGGAATCATTCTTCAGCCCAGAACGCTACGATGATGCTGGACGAAATGCAACCACTTTCCTCAAACAGATGTGGCTGTGCCAATTCCATCCCAACGAGATTTCGAGCTTTTGAACGGGTATAGCTCACATACGCACACGAATTCAATGCTCATAGTTTAGTTTCCGGGGTCTCGACAGCAAAATGGGACAAATGAGCTTGCATATCACGATTCCGGAAAGCCATCTGCCGAAAACGTAAGCTGTCCAGTCCCTACGGTTGCCTCACCGCTCGACTTCGCCTTGAAACCGCCCCGGAATCAGGGTCCTTGGGGATTTTGCGAAGAAAGCGCGGAGTACCGTGGGTCCTAATCTAAATTAGAAGGTACGCATCTGCCCCATTTGGGCGCTCTTTCCTTGCTATCTTGCAAGTTGCTTCCTTGCTATCTTTCAAGTTGCTTCTACTTCCTCGCTATCTCCATTTTCTTTTTCTCCGGCTCAGAACGATTTGATATCACCTCTCTTCTACGGAATCCGGCACAGTTCTGGGTAAAGCCAAGGAGCTACCTAGGCCTGCATCCAGTACTACATATACATACCAGAAAATGTCAAACGATATCCGTGGCCCCGCCGGAAAAGCGATTCCCAGCGATACCGCCGGCAAGCAAGATGCGCCCCGCTTCAAATGGTCTCATCTCTGGGAGCCACCTATCGTGAGTGGCTCGGAACTTACTCCCCGAACACTACCCAGTGAACTCCCTCAGATAAACCCGGTCAATGGAAAATCCTACACACTTCCCATTCTCAATCTGGGAAATCCCTACTCGAGATCGTTTCATTTATCATGGTGTAAAGCTCGATCCATGCGGCATCGCAACTGCCGCTGATAATCATTTTTCTGGTCGTAGTGGGCTTCTTCGTGGCATTCCTGTCCTGGTTTGCATTCCCGCCCCTTATCCCGGACGCTATCAAGAGCGACCTGGAACTGACGCAGCAAGTGATCTCTAACTCGAATATCGTTGCGTTGGCAGCAACCCTCGGTGTTAGGCTCGTGGTCGGACCCCTGGTGGACCGGTATGGTCCCCGAAAGGTCATGGCCGGTATGTTGCACCGGTGTTTCCGGGTTGTTCACTCACAAGATCCAGGCTTGCTTATCCTTGGAGCCATCCCGTCGGGCTTGGCCGGTACCGCTCACAATGCACAATCTCTCTACGTACTGCGTTTCTTCATTGGTATTTTGGGCGGAACATTTGTCCCCTGCCAAGCATGGACCTCCTGCTTTTTTGACAAGAATATAATCGGGACTGCGAATGCATTCGCTGGTGGGTGGGGGAATATGGGGTACGTCCATCAATGTTTCTTTCACCCGTGTCACATTTTGTTTGATCAATCCCTGCTAGAGGCGGCGCGACGTTCGCAATCATGGTGGCGACATATTCCGGATTGAGATCCGACGGATTATCCAATCATTCTGCCTGGAGAGCCGCGTTTGCCATTGTTCCGTATGCTGTCTTCCTCTCCATACAAGTTCAAGTCAGCAAAATTGACTTGCACGTTTATAGGGTGCCCATTCTTCTCTCCGTGGCAGTGATCATCCTCGTCTTCGGACAAGATCACCCGGCAGGCAAGTGGTCTCAGCGCCACACCCTCCCCGCAACGACTATTGCCATCGCCCACGGCCACCACGTCCACATTGACGCTGACGAAAAATTTCGACCAGAGTCGGCGGACGAAAAAGGATTGGAGGCGAGCGATGTGCATGTGCGCCCAGTTGGAATCGACGAGGAGGCAATCGAATCAACTGTCGATTTTGCTGTAAATGAGTCCCTGACATTTCAGAGTGCCGCCACAATTCTCGTTAATCCACTCACCTGGCTACCGGCACTAGCATATATGACCACGTTTGGGCTGGTGGGCACTGCGAAAATAACTTCATTATTCACGCTGATTTCCTCTAGGAATTAACCCTGGATGCGCAAATGGAAAACACACTGTTCGGTCTTTTCAGTACCAGAATCCGCGGGTTCGGTCAAGATCGGGCTGGGTACTACACGTCAATTTTGTACGTTCAGTCGATTGTTTGAAGGTGGAATGTGATGAGAAATTTTAGCGGTTTTCTCAACCTCGTTACCCGTCCTTTCGGTGGTTACTTAGGGGACATTGTGTACCGGAGGTACGGTACCAAAGGAAAGAAATTTTTGACCTTGTTTTGCGGACTTGTTATGGGTGCTGGATTCCTCGCGGGAGGTCTCTACCTCCAAAATAACCACGCGGCACCGCACCTTCCTACATGTAAGTGATCGCCATAGTGTATTGACTTTATTATTGACTGCTCGATATCAAGTGGCTACCGTAATGGGTGTCTTTGCGGTGGCTGCAATTTTCGCGGAGATCGGCAACGGCGCAAACTTCAGCCTCGTTCCTCACTGTAACTCGTATAACAACGTGAGTTCATTGAAGATTTCCCAAACCCCCGCCGATAAGATATCAGGGCGTGATGTCCGGGATCGTGGGTGGCTTTGGAAACCTCGGAGGAATATTCTTCGCTATCATTTTTAGGTTTCAGCCTGCCACGGGAAAAGCTTTCTGGATCATAGGGGCCGTTTCAATCGCGATAAATGTCCTCTTGATACCGATTCCAGTACCTGATTTTTAGAACGGTGTCCGTTCGTAGTACTTTCATTCTTGATTCACTAGAAGATGCGGAACTCAGCGGACTCATCTTGTTTGAGATCGTGCCGAGGAGCGATGTACAACCCCAATTTTTTTCTTATAATACAAAGGTACGAAAAACTCATCAAAAAATTCAATCGGCGGCAGTGTCGAGGACACGTGTCTCCTACATTGAAACTCCGACTTCCTGCTTCTCTGCGCTCACAAACCTTGTGGCTTGGCGCCTCACATCCCCGACGAGATAGTTTCCGAAATCGTCTCCCCTCTGCTCAAATACTCGGATGAAGTGTTCTCTGACACCTCGGAGAAGCCACTTCGGTCGCAGTACTCCTCATCGACTTACCTGCTCGTCTGCAAATCATGGCTTCGTGTATCCACGCCCCTCCTGTACAACGTCGTCATACTCCGCACCACTTCTCAAGCAGAAGCATTGGGGGAGGTCCTCAGGTCCAACCAAGAATTTGGGCCGTTTATTCGGAAGTTGCGCGTTGAAGGAGGGTTCGGCGGCGTCATGCATGCCATCCTTAAATGTGCAACAAATATCGCAGATTTATTCTTGACTCTTTCCATCTGGGGCTCAGACGATGTAGGAGGTCTATGCACTGGACTCAAATTCGTCAACCCCCAGCGCGTCATTCTCGTTGATGGGGTCAAGCGCATACCGAAGCCCAAGAAAAATCAGCAAGTAACACGGCTTTTCGAAACCCTCATAACTATCATCCCGAAGTGGGATAAACTGGTGCGTCATTATCGTACATTCCTATCTCGAGTGTCAACGTGATTATCACTAGTCGACCTTCGAGTTTCCGTACGTCGCGAGTCTTATATTCGAAGCGACATTCGACGAGCAAGCTGAAGCTCTTGCTTCTGCATTGACTAAGTCCAAGAGTCTTCACACTCTTATCGTGCGTGCCGGAGCGATACCTTTTCAAGACTCTCCAATATCCGGGAGAACGCTGGTTGCAGAGTCTTCGCGAGAGCGTAGACGCTGATCCTAAAATGAAGGCACTTGTGACATACGATTTGCCAATGAAGGTGAGACCTTTTCATACAAATTGACTTATTGCATGTCTGACGGACGACCTAATAGCCCTCGCAATATCCCAATCGATAGTGACAGCGACACCTCCTTGAACCCACCATCAGTGACATATGGTTATGTGCATGACATACAGACTTTGGAGTCCCTTGGGAAAGCTTCAGGTGGCACCCTGCGGGAACTGCGTGTCTCGATTCCTGAACCTCAGGGCCGCGGTTCAAAGTCGCGAATCCTTATCGCAAACCCCAGGACTCTCGAGCTCTTCAGTGCCTTGACGAGTCTGGACTGGCTATCAACCCAACAATTATCTTTCTCCCCGCCTCCGGGCGAATTTTCCGTGATGCCCAACTTGCAGCGGTTGAAGGTGAACGTTGGGTCATCATCTGTCCTCGGGATATTTACACAACTTCCGTGCGTGAAGATTCCCACATAAATGCTGGGGAATTGACATTCATTGCAGCCTCGATTCTCTGCGGCATGTAGAACTAAGTGTGTATATCGAGATCCCGAGCTCGGTTTGGGTTGCTTCGGCACCACGGCGCCAAATTGGTCTCACTGACCGCATCGCTTCCAACCCTCGTCGAGCTCAAGGTGTTTGATGTCTGCACAAATCTTGTCAATCTTGAGGTTTGGACCACCACAGATAAGCATGTTCTCCCGGAACGCAGAGTACGTTTTTCATTCCTAGTTTCCCTGGTTTTTCATTCTATACAACGCCAAGGCCCTTCCGGAAGACTTTGTCAGTTGTTCTACCCCACATACCTCCCTGGCAAAGATCCGTTTTTGGGATCTGTATGTCTCTTTCTCTCCTATTATGGCCAATCTAAACAGTCCAATACTTAGACAACGGCACCACAAATCTGCCATGAAACAGGTGTTCGATACACTTGACTTCCCAGCACTCAAAGAAATCCAGCTGGAACATGTCAAGTGGCCTACCTCCAAGTGTGTTTGTATTATTTCGATTTTACAAAATCTAACGCCTGGTCCAGAAAACAAATTCCAAAAAATGAATCGGTCATACTTTCGGAACTGTTGCGGCCCAAAGGGATTACAGCTTACCGACAAGGATGGTGTGGCCTGGGATGGACGTACCATAGTATGACTGGTTTCCCAGCTGCATTCACGGAGTAAACAATATCGTTTGTCGAGAATAAGATTCACTCGGACCACGTGTATGTTCTCTCTTGCGAGCGTGGTGGGGTCCGAGTTGGCAAAACTTGTTCGAACTCCTTTGCATTGCTACGAGTTCAGAGGGAAGAGCAAGACAGCGCTCGCCGGGGCTCAAATGTACGGATTCAACGATTGAATGCTCGAGAAGATTGATTTTTAAAGCGCCGTTCGGCTACATCAACGGACTCGTATTTTCGAAGGGCATATCTAACCTTTCAAAGCCGAAAGTCAAACGTGTGCCGGGCAAAGATCCTTACGGTGAGCCTTACGGGATCGGTCCAGGTCCACAATTGCTTTGGCTTGTACAGCCGGTGTCTATGAGGATGTGTCGTCAGTGTCGACGCTGCTGAATTGTTGCAATAAGGTAAATTAATTGTGGGCTCGTAGATAGACATAGCGGCCCAGAACTTGAATGGACACGCCGAGATCGGCCCATCCCCGTTTTCCAGGCCTTCATCTACGAGTGGGTCTGGGAGATCAAGTACCAGGGAACTCCGCACCAGAATGCAATGAAATGGATGGTTGAACACGGAGCTGAATGAAACTAGCACCGTCAAAATACTATATTCTGGACCACATTAGTGACTGTCTGCCGAGATTCTTCGCTCACGATGGTGGCTCTCCTTGTTGGATAATGGGACGTTAATCCATCACTCTGCAATGCATGAGCTTGCGCGGAGTGGGCGCGCCTCGACATGGTGTTTCTTGAAAGGTCCGCGGTGCAGTTCCTCCCCGACCACGGAGCGAACACTTTGGTGAAGTGTATGGCGAGCCGCCAGTCGATCTGCTTAGTGGTATGGACTCCTGCAGCGCGAAAGATTTAGGGCACGAAGATCTTCTGGTTGTAAATTCGTAATACAGCCGCACAGCGCCTCAAAGGCTTTCAAAGTTTTCCAAATCGCGATCAGGAAGAAAAGGTGTCGGCCAACCCCGGCCCGGCTTTTGATGGTTGTTGCGCTTTGCTTAGACTCGACCAACGACACGGAGCAACTCAGCAGCCTCGGGTTTGGCTTATCGGCTCAGTGTACCATTCTGGGGATTCCTTATTCCCTGAATCACCCGGATCTTGCATGTCCTGTTCTAACCCGGAGTACCTCAAAAAATCTTGCGTAGGAAAACTCATGGGAACGATGTCTGGACTCCGGGAGAAGACCTCACAAGCATCCCCTCTTGACATTGTGAGGCACTCGCGGGGAACTTCCGGTCAGCCACCATGAATCTATGAAAAGCAGCGCGGATGTCAGCCACCTTCGCCTCGTCTCCTACGTCCATCTTCCTCCTACTCCTCACTCTTTTTAAAACACTCTCTTTTAATCAATATGGCCCACACGGTCTCTACTATGCTTTCGGGCGCGATTCAGGCGCTCCTGCGTCTCGTGCATTTCCTCTTCGGGCGCAAGACGTTATTTGGGGACGTCGAGGCTGGGACTGGGACCGGTGGGCTCTCGCCTGTCATCGCCACCGGTAAGGTTCTCCATACGCCCTCCATCTCTTATCTGATGTTTCTCAGCAGCATCGTCCCCGGCGCCGGCGACAGGTACGTACATCACACTCGCTGCGCTTACTCGTCTAACTTCCATTCTTGTAGACCCCATACCAATGCAGACTCCTGATTTCACCGGAATCGCCGTCTTGGCCCTCTCCTCGACCACCATGGCAGCACTGGTGCCGGCGATCCCCATCGGCGCGAAGGCCCTTTTCGTCCCATTGCCGCCCATGTTACCGACAATCGTGGTCACGCCGCCCGCTGAAGACGATGATAATGCACGCCACGCGAGGAAGATTGCGACCAGCACCGTCAGAACCCACAACCAGCAGCTCAGGCGCACTCCCCTCGTTCCAATCACCAACGCCGTCAGGCGCGTTCACGGGCAGACTCCACCTCGCAAGCGGCGCGACAAGGTCTGCAAGGAGAACTTGGCGCTGCACCCCCAGGCTTCACGGCGACCTCAGCTTCCCTTCTGCACTCCTCTTCCGCTACCGCCCGCTCGTGCTCCTTCGCCGTATATCCCCGCCAGCGCCAAGGCCGTCATTAAGCCAAACGTCAAGGTATCGCTTCCAGCCTCGTCGGAGTGGGAGAGGGAGAAGGCTTTGCAGCTCTCACAAGCTCGAGAGTGGTCCGACGCACTGAAGGCCCGCCGGCGCTCTCTCCCGGCCCTGCCTCCGTCTTCGTCCTCCACCTCCGCCTGTTCCATGGTCACCACTCCCTCGGTTTCCCGACGCGCCTCCGCACCCGCCCGCCCTTCGGTACAGGACTCCAAGGTCCTTAGACCCGGGTCATCGCACTGGGACGAGAAGGCGTTCCACCTCGCGCATACTCGGGAATGGTCGGAGGCAGTCAAAGCCGGTCGGTGCTCTCTTCCCATGCCGCCGCCTTCACCTTCGGTGTCCGCCTCCGGTTCTTCCGTTGCGGCCCTCCCTCCGTTCCTTGAGTGCCGAGCCTCCGCATCCGCGCGCCTCCCGCTGCAAGAGCGCCTCAAGCGCGCCGTGGCTGGATGCTCAGCTCCAGCCCCTCCGGCGGCACCGCTGTGGGGCGACGCGTACGTCGCTTTCGTGCTCGGCGACGACGAAGACGAAGACGAGCAGGAGGAGGAGGAGGCACCAACTGCACGACCTGTCACAGAGATGCGCGTCGCTGCAATTCCCCAGCCCGTCGCCAAACCCTACGTCCCATCGTTGACTTCTTCCACCTCCGCATCGTCCTCGTCGATGGGATCTCTCGGCTCGATCCTCGGTGCCTTTGAGTACGACCTCAAGTCATCGCTGTGGCTTTCGCTGCAGAGTTTGGAGGACCTGGAAGAAGGGTACGGCACCCAAGCGCAGGGTAAGGACGACGCTGATGACGACCAGTGGTCCGACGTCGTCTCTCTGGATGACTACGTGTAAGGGGTTTCATAGCTAGTTACGGCTTCAGCGTACTACGGTCACAATATTGGCACACGGCTCCTCGTCCCGGACACCCTCGCCCTCACCCTTCTTCTTCTCGCTGCCTCCCCCTTTCCCTCTCTTCCCGCTTTCTCTATGGTCAAAATCCTCGGCACGGTCCTCGACCCTGACACCCTCGCGCATATTATAACCACGGACTGGACACCCGTCGGTTATGGACACGGACACGGACACATTCGGCGTAACTCCCGTGGATTGGACACTCATGGGACGGCCGTCGATACACTTGGTCATTTTTCGGCAAGGCTCTTCGCGAAGGACACCGTCGCCCTCTCCCTTCTCCTTCTCACTGTTTCCCGCTTTCCCTCTCTTCCCGCTTTCTCTACGGTCAGAATCCCCGGCACGGCCCTCGATCTGGACACCCTCGCGCATTTTATAACCACGGACTGGACACCCGTCGGTTACGGACACGGACACGGACACATCCGGCATAACTCCCGTGGATTGGACACTCATGGGACGGCCGTCGATACACTTGGTCATTTTTCGGCACGGCTTTTCGTTGAGGACACCCTCGCCGCCCCCTCGGTCAAACCCGGCACGGCTCACTGGTCTCGGACACCCTCGCACTCTCCTGGTCACCCCGTCTCGGCATCGTATTCGGACATCCTCAACACTCGGCTCTTGGTCTTGCTTCCGGGGGCAACTGAATCACCGCCTCAAAGCCGCCAAAGATTAACAAAACTTCAAAACCCTCAAAAACAACTAGAAAACTAGTCCAACCGCCACCAAATCCACCGAACCTCAAAAAAATATGCGGGACGGACACACAAGAACAAAAAGACGCTAGAGAGGAAGATAATTAGCACGAGAAAATTTGTAAGAATTGAGCCGCACAATGCCAAGATCCTCGGTTCTCTCTTCGTTCGCTTACTTGACCGTTTTGAAGAAGATATTTGTGCCTGTTTCAGTTTCAGGTCGTCGCCTTCTCTGAGCTCACGCGCGGATCACAGACGCGAAATGACTGGCGCGTCCGTTTTGCTCCGCCTTCGTCAGATCTAGACGACATCGGCAACAGTGGTGCGCGCCGCGCGGCCGTCTCTGTTCTCTATAATAAAGACCAATCGAGAGTGGTGGGACACTCTCTGGCGAAGGTCATTTGCACCGTGTTCTTCTCCCAAAATGACTGTAAACCTTTCCTGGTCGCGGATTTTGTGATATTTCGTTCCGAGCAAGTTCCGAGGTACCATCACTCTCTCTTCTCGGGTCTCCCCCAGGTCTCCCAGTCAACACGTGCCGGGGGGCTAGGTGACGCGTAGCTGCATGCCGAGGGGACATCATGACGCGTCAGCTCGCCGACTTTCTTCCTTGCCGACTTCAGGGATCTTTACATGTCGACACAGGAAAATTATCTATATAACCGACTTCAATCCAACTTGTTTACCTCTATTCTAATTCCGCTCTACTTCTCTGCTGAGCAGTCCGAATTTGCAAGCATGGTTATGCTTCCTGTGCTCCTCGTTACCCTCTGTTTTTCTTGGCTCTGGCACTGCTGCAAGCCCAGTACCTACAGTTTCTCTCCCATATGGAATTTTTCAAGGGCTCAACGATGGAGGTTTGACCAAGTTCCTTGGTGTCCCCTTCGCGCAAGCGTGTGTCCAGTTGCAAAGACCCTCCCCTATTGCCGTTGACTGTTCGGGTTTCCAGTGGACGATTCGAAACTCCGAGCACTCCCAAGGTGTTGTATGGCGTTCAGAATGCTACGGAGTTCGGCCCCGCTTGTCCTCAGCAAAAACTAAGTACTCTTTCATTACAAGTTTTCACTGTAACAATATACCCCTCCATATCTGAGGATTGTATGTTCACTTCAAGTTGGCGTGTCTCCATGGATTGCTCACATTTCCTCAATTCTTCAAGGTCTCAGTATCAATGTGTTCAGGCCCATCGCCTCGAACAGCAGCTCAAAGCTTCCCGTCTTCGTGGTATGTTCGTGGTCTAACTACTTTCCACCGTGCTCACACAGCGCTATACAGTGGATTTACGGTGGTGCTTACATTTCTCTTCTCGAACAAGGCCCAAATTCATGTCTCACGAGGTGGATTCGAGGAGGGGAACTCTCGCGACGTCGATATATCACCCGTGGTTGAACGATCAATCGAAACGGGCGAACCGGTCATGGTCGTCACCCCAAATTATCGCGTCAATGGTGAGTGCATATGAAAGATATATTATGCGGCTCAATTTGGTTCCCCAGCATTTGGATTTTTGGGTGGACAAGAAGTGACCTCTGCAGGAGTCGGGAATCTGGGCCTACGAGACCGCAAATGTTCATGTTCGTGCCAGAAAACGCTGGCTTGACATTCATTCACAGAGATCTTCGCACTTCAATGGGTCCAGCAACACATCGCTGCATTCGGCGGAGATCCTGATAGGGTGGTCATGTAGGTTCAATTTACTTGCCTATTCCAAAAGATTTTTGCGAATCATTGACCCGCCAAAGCGGAGGCCAAAGTGCCGGCGCAATATCAGTCGCCTTTCTCCTCCTCAACAACAGACAAAACTCAAATAGCTTGTTTCGGGGCGCATTCATGGCACGTCTCCAGATCCTCGGCTGGCATTTCCCTAATTATTTATATTCACCATTTTTAGCAAGCAGGTTCTCCGCTGACCTCGCATCCTATCGCTGAAGGCCAGTCCGACTACGATGGATTGGTAGCCGCGAACAATTGCACCGGCTCAACTGACACCCTCAATTGTCTTCGCCATGTCCCCTTGGACGCTTTCTGGGGCACGGTCAATAACACCGCCAATTTACCCGGAGTGCTTCAATCATCTGGCGCCCCAGAGTCGACGGGGATGTTGTCGTGAATGACCCTATGGTATCGGTTCATCGAGGATTGTTCTCAGAGGTGAACTTCTCACTTCGATTACGCGAATATAAAATAACACGAACAGGTTCCTTTCATGACCGGAGACTGTGATGACGAGGGAACGTACGCGGGTTTATTACAGGCAAATAACAGTCCTGACATTCCCTCAGTATATTTTCTGTTGCACCCTCCAACACTACTTCGTGGTGCGTAAAAAATTGCTTGACCTTTGTTCAGGACCAGCAAAGAGTTCCTGGATTATGTTCATACTTAGTAGGTCGTGGAAATATCGCTCTCGTACTCCTGAAGTCATTCTGCACAATTAGCTATCTACCCGCCGCTTCGACCGACCAGATGGCCCGGATTGGAAGTCTATACCCCGACGATCCGACTCAGGTAGGTCCCGTCACTGTTTGTCATCGAATTATCTGACTCGTATTGTTCATAGGGATCTCCTTTCGACACGGGAACCGCAAACCAACTAACGTACGTCTTGTGAAATCTTACGGCAGCGATGACCGACGGTTCACAGTCCCGAATACAAACGCATTGCAGCGTTCCTAGGCGACTGGGTGTTCATGGCGCCGCGAAGGTTCTTCCTTGAACATGCGTCCAGGCGACAAGACACGTGGAGTTGGAGTACGTTCCTGTCTTTCCCGCGTGGAAATATCCGACCGAGTCCTTCTCTAGTTAGCAAACTTGGAAAAAACACCACAGTGTTCGGCGCGTCCCACACTTCTGCCACTCCGATATGGTTCCCGGCGAGCGGCTCGGATACCACGGCCGTCGATGCGTTGGGTAAGTTATATGATATATCCGGTCCTGTTGAACATCTTTGGAATCAACTGACTGAATTGCAGTCAACTTTATCAATACGTTGGATCCTAATCAACCCGCTGCATCTTCGACTGCGAATTCTTCTATTTTCTGGCCGAAGTGGAACACGCCGTCCTCGGCTGGCTCGACTTCTCTGCTGACTTTTAGTGACCCGGATGTTATCAACATAACCACCGAAAACTTCCGCGTGGAAGCCATCGAGTACTTGAATAATTTGGTTTTGGACGAAGCCCTCGCAGAGTAAATACATCTATGCACTGGCAGTTCTCTGTGCTTCGTCCATGCTTACTTAGTTTTCACTGGATGTTCCCTGCAAGAATAATCAGAACTTCAACAGTGTTTAATCTTTTTGGGATGGCGGATAACTGTTAGAACGAAATAAAGCTCGTAACCCATTATCCGAGCCCCAGCCTGAGGAAGACTCCTGAGTCATTTTATCGGAGAGTAAATATCATCTTTGGACCTTCAACTCAGCTCTCCTTGAGTAGAAGGAAATATGCGCAAGAGAATGAGAATGAGATCAAAAACAGGATTGAAAGAGCTTCGATGCGCTCTTGAAATCCCTTGCTTATTCAACATGCGGTATTTGTATCTATTTTATTGTAGCGTCTTCGTCTTCCCAGGCCGGCTTCTTCTTCCCGAACTCGAGCGATCTTGATTCGGATTCCTCAGTCTGCTCGAAGTCTTTGAATTGAACATGGCGGACCTGGATCCCACCACTCAATCAAACTACCGCCAAATTGCCTCAAAGGACATTGCTTTTGAATGGGCGGTCGACTTTACGGCGCAGATTCTGTCTGGCTCTGCTGCCCATACCATGGATGTCCTCTTGGATGGCGTCGACGAGGCTATGTAAGCCTGACTTGGCCGTTGTGGATGGATCACATTTTACCGAAATGCCAGATTCGACACGGGAGATCTCGAAGTTACCGGTGCTGAAGTGAATGGGTCCGCGGCTTCGGTGTGTAGCGCGTCGGCGTCGTCGGCAAGACGCTAATCTGCGGCCAGTACGATCTAAAGCCCAAACACGAAGTTATGGGCTCTGCATTGCACGTCTCGCTGCCGAAGGGCGTGCAATCCGGGACAGAAATCAATGTCAAAGTATTCTACAAGACAACGAAGGACTGCACTGCACTGCAGTGGCTGGACAAGGAGTAATCCCTGTTTGTGCGCGAGGAGCTGCGCGCTCATGGTGGTTAGTCAGACCCAAGGAAAGCACTTCCCGTTCCTCTTCAGCCAATGCCAGCCTATCTATGCGCGTGCGCTTGCGCCTGTACAAGGTAAAAGAAACATATTCTCCGATTACTTAAATCTGATCTCCTTCACAGACAGTCCATCCGTCAAGATCGTGCGTCTTGCCGAATGACTTTGTCAATGCATGCTCACCGTTGTTCAGACGTACTCGGCCAACGTCACGTCCGTCCTCCCCGTCCTCCTCTCCGCCATCCGCGTCTCCCCGCCCTCCGACGGCCCTGCGCACGGCGGAAAGGTAATTGGAAAAGACATTGTTGAATACAGGTACAGCCAGGTGCGTTTTCCATCGGCAGACTCGCAACATGACTGACCCTCCTGTCCACTTCAGCCGGTCCCGATCCCCTCGTACCTCCTCGCCATAGCGTCCGGAAACGTGCACTACAGGCCCTTCAAAAAATTCGAGGACAAGAAATGGCGCACGGGAATCTGGGCGGAGCCGGAGCTGATCGATGCGGCGTACTGGGAGTTCAGCGAGGATACCGCGCGGTCCGTCCCCCGCGTTCCTTCCTTCCGAATTCGAGCCCTGAGGATCCCCCAGGTTTCTCGCTGCCGAGGAAAAGCTCGTCGGGGAGTACAAATTCGGAGTGTACGACCTGCTGGTCCTCCCGCCATCCTTCCCCTATGGAGGAATGGTAAGCGCGTCTTCGTGTACCCGGGCTCCCTAGTAAGATCGACGCACAGGAAAACGCCTGCCTGTCGTTCTTGACGCCAAGCAAGCTACTTCTCTGTTTTGTCCCAACCTGTATACTCATCGTTCGGCAGCGCTTCTCACGGGCGACCGCAGCCTCGTAGATGTCGTAGTCCACGAAGCGACCCACTCCTGGTTTGGAAACGGCGTCACGTAGGCTCACCCTCGATCTAAGATACTTGGTTAAGCAAAGCTGACTCAGATTCTCGCCCCCAGCCACGCGCACGCAGGACACTTCTGGCTCAACGAAGGCCAGTGGACCTAATCTCTCGACAGACACCATAATGATACCGGCTCATTTCTTAGGTTGGACCGTCTGGATGGAGCGCCTCCTGCTGCAAGTGTTGCACGGCCCCGCGGAGCGCGGCTTCTCGTACATCATCGGCGCCAAGGCGCTCGTGGACGATCTGGCGCAGTACAGCGACAAGCCGCGGTACCAACGGCTCGTCATCGAGTTTGAGAAGGGTGAGGACCCGGACGACGCGTTTTCGCGGGTGCCGTACGACAAGGGCGCGAATCTGATCTTGCACTTGGGCAAGTCGACGCCTGTCGTGCCAAACTGTCTGACTGAGCTTCACTACTCCAGAGCGGACCCTCGGCGGCTTGGACGTATTCCTCCCGTACGTGAAGGACTACGTGAGTACCTTCATCGGCAAGAGCATCACGACGCAGCAGTGGAAGGCGCACCTGTACGGGTACTACAAGGAGCACGGCGGCCCCGACAAGGTTAAATTGCTAGATAGCGTCGACTGGGATGTGAGCTTACAGCTTCGCTGTTCTATTTTTCGGTGACACGGAATCGCGCAGGCGTGGCTATACGGGGAGGGCGTAACGCTGCCCGTCGAGATGACATACGACACGTCCTTGGCGCAGGCTGCGTATTCGCTCGCGGAGCGGTGGAATTCCTCGCGTGGGAGCACCGACACCACGGGCTTCAAGAAGGAGGATCTCGCGGACTTCGGTTCGAATCAGAAAGGTGAGACTGTGTTTGCGGATAATTCTTTCTGAGCATCAACTAATGCATCCATCTACCTAGTCGTGTTTCTAGAGCGCCTCCAAACCTTCCCGGCGCTCCCCTTGTCGCACCTCGCGCATCTCGGCACCTTGTACGACCTCGCCAGCTCCCCCAACGCCGAGATTCGCCTGCGCTTCTATGAGCTTGTGCTCGCACCGCCCACGTCCGAGGCTGCCGCGCACTTCGTCGCGGACGCGGGGAAGTGGGTGGTCGGAGACGAGGTGATCGGGGGCGAGAAGACGGGCGTCATCAAGGGCCGCATGAAGTTCTGCCGACCGATCTTCAAGGCGGTTTTCAAGGTCGATCCGGCGTTCGCCTTGAAGCTTTGGGCGGAGCACAAGAATAAGTTCCATCCCATTGCCCGCAGGCTGATCGATAAGGTACGCTTTTGTGCTGCTGTGGTACATCCCGAAGGTGCTAACTTTCATGTGTGACTGAATAGGATTTGGGACTGTTCGAATGAATGAATAGGTGCTGGTGTACATTATCGCGATATATAGTGTATGGTATACGTCCAGCTAGGACACTGTGTATCGATGTCCCATCCTGCGAGCTTCAGCTTTTGCGCATGCGCTGAGCGCTGGCGATTCGCGAACAATGGGAACGCAGCCCTCCGCATCTCCCCGCCTTGTGAAATGCCGTTCCTCGACTGGAAAATATCGCCCACCCGGCCCCCATGCATTCAGCATTCATTCTTCCGCCGGTGGATGGCCATCAATGTGAAGCCCTCCAGAGTTACTTCTAAGAGGGCCGACGCAGTTTCTGTCTCTTCCTCGGCCGCCAACATGTCGCCCACACCTCTGAGCGCATCCCGGTTGCCGTATTTCAGGCCGAATACCAACGGGTCCAGTTCAAGCTGGATTGCGGACGCCTCGAAACACTGCTCGTAAAAAAGGTCGCATTCTGTACGTGCCCCTCGCCGTCAGATTTCCGAAACATTATCTCAAGGAAAATATTCATTTCTCCAGGAACCACTCCGTCTTAGGTTGCCACTGAATCGAAGAATTCTAAACTCAAGTGAATCTGTATGATTCCTAAGTGGATCATGTCCGCTAGTGCTGGTCTCACAAAGTCGATTCATGAACGTCTCATTTACTCTCATTTACATACTTGCCGAAGCTCATCATCATCACTACAGTCAACCATGGAACCTTGAAGGCTTCCACCCGGCGGATTTAAGCGGCCTATCCTGGACTCGTACGACTGCGTCCAGTACTGACTTTCAAGTCAAGTGAAGACCATCGAACATGCATCTCAGCCATCTGGCCCTCGCCGTCTCAGTGCCCTATATGATCCTAGCTGGTCAGGTTCCACTCGGCACTGCAAATACCGATGCGCCATGGCATGATCTTGGCGCGCGCCCTGATGCCAACGCAACATCTCACCTCGTATTTGAAACCGTCAATTCTCTTCTACAACATTGGCCAAACACCCGATATCGAAACGGTCTGTCGTGCGCCTTTTGCGGCCTATTGGTACGAGCTGATGGATTCGGGATCAATTTATTTTAACCAGGCCACACCATCGTTCCCGGAACTGTCCCAACTGGTACCCTCCTTTACCATGGCCGTCAAGACAGCAACCTGCCCACTATTCCCGAATGGACGGCCACCGAACCCGAGCATGCCTTCTTCTTCTGTAGTGCCTCACCTGCGAACGAGTCCACAGAAACGGTCTTTGTTGGATGCTGGCAGCTCACGCTCGTCGCCGCGCGGCCACTCAAAGTGCTGTATTTTGACGGCTCGAGCGCCGCAAAAATGGCGGATGGGCCCTTGGATGCACAGGATCTATTGGTGTGGGGTCAGGCCGACCCGCTGCGCACGAATGATGAACGTGCACGGATTGATGACCTGTGTGCATGGGGGAAAGACTTGGGCCTCGATGGATTTGTGCGGTTTGTGGTTCGTATTTTTTCATGTTCACCCTTGGCTCATGATCCCTCCCTCAGCATGGCAGCAGACTTGTAAGCAACTTCAACAAATATGCCGAACTGCTGGTAAAGGGTCAACACATATGTAGCGAGATCATGCTTTGTGACTTCACTGCCGGAGTCGACCTCGTCTCTGCAGACTTCCTTGCCGCATGGTGGACCACACCCCCGACGATGGGACAGCCTCCTGAACCCCCTTCAATGACCATCGCCCCCACCCCCGAGGACACACTTCCTGTTTTCCAAGAGCTTCGGGCGACCGAGACCGTCCGCGCGAGCGGGTGGCACAACCACTACCCAGGCGAAACACGCGTGGTGCTCGACCCCACTCGCCTGTTCTCCTTTTATGACCCGTCCCTTGCGCCCTCGCTTATCACGCAGCGTGCAGGCCAGGAGCGCTGGGACCACCGCCACCAGGGCATCTCCCGTGTGGACTTGGCAACAGTTATGGAACGACTGAAGAGCGAATTGAATTTCGATTTGGGGGATGACTCGAGATCAGGGAGCGGCGTGGATTGGCAGACACTGTATCGCGTGCTGGTGAACCGCTACGCGGACCGCCTCGAGCTCCTCGCATACCTCCTCGATAGTGTTGACACAAACACACTCGCGAACATCACCGCACGCACCACGATAGTCCAGAGGCATCTGCGCGCGATGCTGACACCATATACGCTGTACGCCGCGCGTCCTACGGATCCCGCGGAGGTAGATAACAGCGATAACTGGGCAATCCCAGTGTGGCATGCCTGCGCAACGCGGCACACGGCACAATTACACGGGCTCTACGCACGATTTACACCCTCTGAGTCTCTCCTCTTGCGCGCATTTGACGAGACAAGTCGCGAGATCTGTCGCGTGGTCGTGCGCATGTGGGCGGCGGGTGTGCACGCAGGGCTCGACGAGATTATTCCTTTGACCTGGGGGACCAACAGAGGATTGCGCGCGTGGTGCAGGAATGGCGCACGGATACACATACACTGATGGCATGGCTCGACTGGAACGTGTGGGTCAAATGCGCGCCTGAGTGTGGTGCTGAGGTAAGTTCGAGTATACCAATTTTCCTTCATCATTGACGTGTGTTTTCCAGGAAACCTGCTACCTTCCGACGTGGCCTTATTTCTGGTTGAATCCGACGGAGGGCGAGGGTGAGGGTGACTGGGAAAAACCGCAGCCACGGTGTATTCGCCAGTTCGAGCCATATTCTCGGCTCTAAATAGTCGCTGTTTGGCGTTGGACGAGGATTTTCTATCAAATCGGATTTACTACCAACACAGTCGTAGTGACAAACATTATTTCTGATGCCCTGCATCCTCTACTCAACAGCAAGTCTGTTTTCATGTTTTTTTCGCGGCACTTCGAGCCGCGGAGATTCCACTGGCAGCAAGTACTGCCGCCTCCCCCGTCTTCGAGTTGTCCTCGGCACCGTCGCGACAGGCGCGCCGACGTTCCGGTACGTGTCAACCGCTAATAGCGGTGCCAGGTTACCCGAGTCCGAGGGAGATAAAACAGCTGATAAAACCCAAGGCAGGAGGAATGGTGAGATAAATATCCACGGAGACGGACCTGCCTGATGACGGATATCCTCGGTTCCTCCAACATTAAGGCACGCTGGCGGAGATTCCAGCTATGTCCGCGATTCCCAAGCCCCCTTCAACCGTGGCAGCAACGTAACGCAGCCTTTGCCGACGCCCAGCGCGCACAAACAACCGCCCGCGTCCAAATCAGGCAATTCTGAACCTCTTAAAATACACGCATCAATCCCCACTGCGCCCGACGTCGACGTCATCACCAGCCGAGGCCCATCAACGTCGTCCTTATCGCAATCACACGTTATCACGCCACAGGGCACCGAGAGCGAAATAAATATTACAGTGTACAGCAAGAGACGCACGCGCGGCTTGTCTATGCAGCACGGCCGCGCGCTTTTATGGTATGTGATGTATGATGTGTAGGTAAGTTGAGTATGGGAGAATCCGGATGCCGAGTGAGTCGATGAATGAGTGGGAGGGTGGGGAATGAGGGGGCTTGCACGGACGAATGCACGGGGACGCGACGCAACTCTCCGGGACACGGGGACGGGAGCACGGCGCGGGCAGAGGGAGGCACGGGCACGGGAGGTATGTTATCAGCGCGGCGCGCGTGCAATATAATATGTAACAGCGTGAACGGGAGAGAAATATGAAGAAAGGAAAGAGAAAGGATTCAGAGGAGGAAAGCCAGGCAGCAAGGATAGCACAGACGAAGCTAAGCGGAGCAGAAGATGAGATGAGGAGGATATAGGAGCGTGAGGAGCATGTAACGTTTGCGGGTGTATGGATGGGGTGGGATGAGGGGACGTGATGTATGTGCGGATTATGGATTATACGGACGGGGAGATGCGGTGCGATAATGCAATATATAACATCTTGTGCTCGGTCTGTCTGTCTCTCCCGGCGGCTTTTGTTTTGGTCTTGGGCGTAAGGAAGGAAAGGAGAAGTGTTCGTGTCCGTGTCCGTGCGGGTCCGTCCGGCGTGCGTGCGGGTTGGAGGGCGTGCAGATAGATACGCAACGCAGCGGCTTGTGCGGGCGATAGATACGCGCGGCTCTGCGCGCGGTGTAATAAGTTAGAGTTACTACACGTGCGGGTATATGCGGGCGGTGCGGTGCGGTGCGGGTCCGGAATTGGGGAGGGGGGGGCGTGTGCGTGCGTGCGTGCGTCGTGAGTTGGTGAGGGATCCAAAAAAAAGAAAAAGAGATGAGATAAATAGATGCGATGCGATGCGAGGCCACGTCGGGCGGGTGGGCGCAGGACAGGACGCGCCAATGCCAATACCGATCAGACAAAGAACTGGGTGCTACAGGGGCCGTCAAAATGCAATATCTCCAGCAGGGAGCGAAAAGAACGCACTGGATCCGACTCGCAGCATGCACCTCCATCTCCTCCATCTTGTAGCTATTCAGCTCCTCCTTGATCCGCTGCGCGAGCGCGGGCGTCAGCCGGCTCCACGTCGCGGGCTCGCTCCTCCGGTCATACATGGACGCGCTGAACGTGTCGTACACGCTCAGGTTGCTCGCAAACGCGAGCTTCTTCGCGGGTGTCGTCGCCGCCCGGTGCGGCGGTATCGAGGACGAGGAAGGGTGCCCCAGCCCGAGCGTGGTGAGCGCGGGCGCGGAGGAGTTGGGGTGCGTGAACAGCGGCGCGGGGGCGGGCGAAGCGAACTGGACGCCGGCTTGCGCGTATGTGGACGCGGTGGGCGTCGCCTGTGGGGAGTCCTGCGGTGAATCGAACGTACTGCTACCGAGCTCGAACGCTAGTGGCGGGAGCGACGGGATGCTGCTCCGCTTGTCCGTCGGCGTGGTGTTTTGCGGCGACGACGACGCGCCGTGCTGGCTCGAGTGGCTCCCGTGCCGATGCAGCCCGTCGATGTGGTCTGGGTCTGGGCTGGGCATGCGCGCGAGCGGACCCGGCTCCGTCCG
The DNA here is from genome assembly GCA_029448575.1 of Mycena maculata. NCBI lineage: Eukaryota > Fungi > Basidiomycota > Agaricomycetes > Agaricales > Mycenaceae > Mycena > Mycena maculata. The sequence continues at coordinate 70,166 of JARJLG010000294.1, read as the reverse complement.
CTCTGGAGGGCTGTTGTACGAGTTCGACCGCGCGCGGAGGGTGTGCGGGTGCGAGGCGGACGCGGACGCGGAGGGGGCGAAGGGGGAGGAGGAGGGGAGGTAGAGGGATTGTGAATACGTGCCAGCGCCTGCCGTGCAACGCGTCAATGCCTTGCTAGAAAAACGAAAGAAAGAGGAATGGACGCACCCTTCAAGATTCCTCTTGCCGGCACCCTCGTTCTCTCCACACTCCGCCGCACATCCACCGCCCACCGCTCGTCCTCCTCGCCCTCGCCATACCCGCCGTCCTGCTCCCCATACCCATACCCTTCGTCGTACCCCTCCTCGTACTGCTGCTGGCCCTGGTACCCGCCCGCCGCCGCCGGATTCTCCACCCGAATCGTGTCGTCCTCCTCCCCGCCCAGGAGCCCCCACTCCTCGTCCTCGTCCTCGTCTTCCTCCCACCGCCGCTGCGCCTGCTGCTGCGGCCCCGCGTACTCTGGCTCGTCGTCGTCGTCGCTCTCCACCAGCACCCCGTCCTCGCCCACCGCACCGCCGCCCGCCCCGCGCCGCGTCGCCGTGTTGCGATCCCACGCCGCAACCCCGCCCCCATTCACCCCGCCCGCACTCCCCGCGCTCCCGCCCCCACCGTTGGCAGCAGTCGACGCCGCATTGCGCGCCGCCGCCTCCCGCGCCTTGGCCGCCGCTTCCGCGTTGCTCTTCAGCGTGTGCTGCCGCGCGAGCTTGGCCGCGGGGCTCAGGCCGGCGATGCCGCCGGCGCTGGCGTTCTCGGGGACGGACCAGTCGCCCGCCTCGAGCTCCGCCGTCGCGTGGCTCACGCTCGCCTCGGACGCCTGCCCCTTGCTGCTCTTCGCCTTCTTCTTGTCCTCCTTGTCCTTCTTCTTGTCTTTCTTGTCCTTGCCCTTGCCCTTTGCGTCCGTGGGGGCGTCGGCGTCGGCCTCCGTGTCGTCGTCGGCAGCTGGGGAGAGTGTTAGCGACCGTATAGAGAAGGACGAAAGTGAGGAAGTAGAAAAACAGAGGGGAAGGAAAAAAAGGCAAGGAAGCATGGGTGGTTGTGGGCAGGAGATGAAGCAAGAGAGGGAGGAAGTGAGCGGAGAGGCAGCGGAAGGACGGGAGCACGGAGTGGAAGGAGAAGGGAGGGAGTACGTAAGAGAGAGGAGGTCGGAAATGAAGGAAGAGAGTGGAGAAAGGAACCGCGCCAGCAGCGCCGCTCCACCTCCATCCCAGCACAAAACCAAATACACCAAAAAAAAAACTCACCCTCCCCCTCCTTCTTCTTCCCCCGATCCTTAAACAGCCCCGTGATCCCCGCCAGCGAATTCCGCCGCGCAAGCCGCCCCATGCTCCCCAGCTTCCGGATCATGACGCTCGCGCTGCTCACGGTGCTCGAGAGCGAGATGTTGTCCGTCGACGCGTTCAGGCGCGCGTTGAACAGCGACGCCGCGCGGCTCTTCTTCTTCGGGAGCGGCATCGACGTCCCGCTCGCGGGGCCGGAGCTCGCCGAGGGGAGGGGGGACGGCGCGGACGCGGACGAGGACGAGGCGGACGCAGGGGGCGGCGGGAAGGGCGCGGCCGCGCCGACACGCTGCACCGCGCTCTTGATCAGCGTGGGCGTCTTGCGCTCGCCCATCTTCGGCGCCGCGCCCGCGCCCGCCCGGGCGGGGTTGACGACGCTCGCCTTGATGCTCTCGTCGGAATCGCTGTCCTCCACCGCGGGCTCCCGGTACGCCATCGGCGCAGGGTCGTCCTCGCCCTCCTCCTCGTCGAACGCGCCGACCTCCTCCCGCAGCGCGACGCTCGAGTTGAACGAGAGCGCGCGCCGCAGCCGGCCCTTGAGCCCGCCGCCGCTCGCGCCGCTCTTGCTGATGTGCCCGCCGGGCCCGGCGGCGGGGACCGCGGGCGTGGCGGAGGCCGAGTCGGACGCGCGCGTGGCGAGTAGCGACAGAGAGGACAGCGCGAGGGACGAATCGTCCCGCGATATGCGGCGCTCGGCCCGACTCGTCGTCGACCCGCCCAAGTTCAGCGACGGGCGGGGGTTGGAGGAGGTGGAAGAGGTGGACGAGGACGGCGTCATCGACGACGCGACGACGCCCTGGCTCAGCGGGCTCGGCCGCGCGAGCTTGCTCGTGCTCGAGCTGGCCGAGTTGGACGACGCGGGGGAAGCGGGGCCGGGGGAGGACGGCGAGTGGTGCGGCGACGGGGCGTGGTGCGTCGAGTGTGCGGAATGCGAGGACCCCGAGGAGCTGTTCCGGTGGTGCGGGATGCGCGGGGGGCCGCCCGGCGCGTTCGCGTTGGCGCTGGGCGCATTCGCGCTCCCTTGTGCTCCATGGCCGCTCCCGCTCCCGCCGCCGCTGCTCGACCCCTTGGCGGAGCCCACGGGGCTCGGGGACCCGCGCGCGCTCGCGCTCGAGTTGGCGTGCGGGCGCCCGTGCTGCGAATTGTTGCTGCTCGTCCGTGTGCGGCCCTGCGAGTCGACGGACGAGGACGAGCCCGAGGCGTCGGGGCGGCCGTACGGCGGTTGTGGGCGCCACTCTTGCTGCTGCGGTGGAGGCGGCTCCGGATGCGAGGCGGATTGGGAATTGGAGGATTGCTGCCGCTGCGGCCGGCGGTACGGGTGGAAGCCCGCGTTACCACTGTGATCGTCGTTAGATTATTTATGATAAAGAAGGGATGCGCACCTGGAGCCCTCCTGCCTCGGCGGGGGTGTCCCGCTCGGGAACGGATTGAAAGTGCCGTGCATGCCCTGCGGGGGCGCAAAGAAGTCGCCCTGCTGGTGGTGGGCGTGTTGCTGCTGCTGCATCTGGGCATTGAACATCATCTGCTGGTACGCCCACTGGGCGAGCTGTGCGTTGGCGGGGTCAAAGTACGGGTTCACACTCCCGGGGTACGGGGGCTGTGTGGGGGGCCCGCCCATGCCGGGAGAGAGGTTCGGCGTGTTTTGGGCGTAGAATGCACCGGGGTAGAACGGCTGGGCGGTGAGGCTCGGTGTCCACGTCCCCTGCGGCTGCTGTGTGAACGGGTACTGCTGCTGCTGCGTGGGCGTCTGGTGCGCCATTGGCGGTGGCAGGTGCTGCGGTCCAAGTCTCTCCCTCCCTCCTTGTGCTGCTGTCGGACTGGGCGTGTTCGTCGATGGATTTGATTGATTATTCGAGGTTGTGGATGTTGATTGAGACGGGGAGGAAGCCATCTTGTCCTCTCTATACTGCCAGTCCAAAGGCGCGAGCACGGCCATCGACAGACACGCAAATAACCCGCTCCTGCGCTCCTGCTATCCAATTCTACCTGCACCTGTCAGACACAGGACAAGGGTGCATGGAGATGTACCGACTTTGATAGCGCTCCTCCTACTCGAATTCTATCTGCACCGATACAAGTCAGTTTGAAAGAACCATTGGGGAGGGTGAATGTACTAACTTTGTGTGCTGGACTGGAGCACGGTTATGGATTACACGATGGCTTGGTTTGGTGTGGCAAGCCCGACGACGACGACGACCGGAGGCGCAAATCAGTTGCAATGTCACAAAGATCACACGTGACACACGCCGAGCAGCCGTTTTCGTCCTCCCGCGCCGCCAGCGCACCAAAACACGCGTCTATGTCTGCGCTAGTGCTTTTGGGGTTCCGAATTCGCGGCTCCGCACGGAGGCTCTCTGCTCCGGTTGCGCTGCTATCTCTCTGGCAAGAAAGAGCGCCCATTTCCCACTCTACTTTACATTTCACAATAAGTATATCTCGCACCACGGCGAGCGCATCCCGACCAAGCTCGGATCAGCGCCGCGCCCGTCATTTGGTCTTGCAATTCAAATGTAATATGTATGCAATCCCGCTTGCGCCCATGGCTCTAAATCCGTCGCTGGTCCGCAGCACCACCAAGTTATCAGTTCGTTATCATTGATCTCATATTGTATGCGTGATCGGACCTGATGTATGCGTGTTCAGCTGCAACGAAAAAGCGAACATACTCGACCCCCACCCGCCTCTTGCTATGCTTACATCTATGAAGCGAGGCGGTCGCGTCAGCAATGCGTTTCCTGCTTTCTTTGGCCAGGCTTAAAGTTAACCCACCTATTTTTGGGGTGATTCAACTTGCAGGTCACGGGCGGCACGTTCAACATCAAATCCGGAACGGCCGTCACCACCGTATACGATCGATTCAGGTTGATGTTGCTTGGAGAGAAAAAAACGACAGCAACATAACCATCGCACCTGGGGAATCGAACCCCCACCGCCTCTTGTTAAGTGAGCAGTGGATATGAAGCGAGGCGGGCGTGCCAACGATGCGCTCCCTTCTCTTCCGTCCTTGCTGAACCTGAGCCTTTTTTGGGCTCCCCGACTAATCCAGTTTTCGCTGTGACAGGGCGGGTGGAAATAATCCTACCATGTATCGCGCAGCGGCCCGCTCAGCCCGCCTATTTCTTGGCGCATAGTTCAGGGGCGGTCAATTTTCCGGTCAGTTGGCGAGTCGATGAATGAACACAAGCCTCATTCTGCTGCAAACAATGGCTAGAGTTCTCACCCGGCACGAAAATCGAGATTGGCAAAAAGAACTCCGATCTCCCACAACACCCCACCTGGAGAATTGAACCCGGTCCCGCGTCAAACACTGATTTTGGCGCGCATAAAAACAAAAAAAGGTCCTGGAACGGAGGCATCGCACCCGGGGAGTCGAGTCACAAAGCGACTCGGTGGGAGCGCCAGCGATGCGTTCTCTCCTTCCGTTCAAAGTCAATATCACCTGTAAATAGGTACCTTTCCTTCAACTTCAAGTTGGCCAGACCCCCAGGTTCGACTGTTGTGTGTGTACCGACAGATTCAATATTCATTTGCGTCGCCGCGGCGAGATGGAATGTCGTTCTAAAACAACGTCGATGAAGGCCTGAAAAACGAGAAGGGACCGGCCTGTCAAGAGGCGCTCGGCATCGAGTCAGTCTACTCCGCAACGCAGTAGAAGCGCCACGATCTCGTTGTGCCCATTCTGGGCCCCTATGTCTATCTGTGGCTTCAACCTTCGCAATAATTTGCCGGGGTTCAGGTTCGCTCAACAATTCAGGAGAGTTGGCCCATCCTCGGCTGTGCAAGCCAATGTAAGTGCGGCTTCGACCTGGTCCGATCCAGCCTGACCGTAAGTGCAACTCGTCGCCCCACACACATTTGACTTGCGGCTTTGAGTCCTCCGTACTGAATCCGTTGATATGTAACCGAGTTACCGAAGGGCGTTTCAAAAATCTTAATGACTCCCTGCATCCAGCTGTCGTTTGAGCCAACCACCGAAATCGATGATTCTTCAAATACCCATCACAAGTTCTGTCTGAACATACGACTTGACTGCATCGGGTTTTTAACAGATTACTTGCCGGCCCTTGCCGGCGCTTGTACGTGCTTGTACAAGCATCAAAAGTTCGACAAGCCGACAAGCGCACAAGCTATGTCGAAAAAAACGACAAGTTTGGAAAAACAAAAAATTCTGAGTGGGTGCATTGTGATCTAACCATCATTTCTGTGCTTTTATTTTTTTGCAACAAGTGAAAAAGGCTGACAAGTTGACAAGGAAAATGGCATCATACTGATGTGATAATACAAGGATTCATGTTTCGGGTCTGCACCATCTTCTTGGGCAACAAGTTATCTGCCGGAACGCCCACTCCAAGCCAGACCATGCTGATCGGTAAGCTTAATCCCCTTGGGTCGCAGCAGCTCCGAAAATATGACCGCTTCGTTCTTCGGGATTTCCTTTCTGCGCCGGTGTTGGATTCAGATTCCACAACATGTAGCACTCAACAACGCAAACTCACTCGGAGGTCGGCCAGTTGGCAGACTGCAGCTGGATTTCTTTCAGTTCCGGGAAGCTTGTTGGGTCGAGAGTCCCGAACACTTTTTTTATGGCAGACTTGTGCTGGCGTTCTCTGAGGATTTGATGTTTCAGATCGGGCGTATCGGAAGGGAGAGACGGACATACAGTGGTGCCCAGAGCTTGAAATAGATCTTGGTGAGAGAGGTATGCGGAGTAGAACAACTGATAAAATTGTCCGGAAGTGCCTTTATGTTGTGTTCCATGAAAAACAGGTCAAGGGAACGAGGACAAAAGGCGTACTCTGCGTTCCGGGGAGACTTTGGTATATGGGGCGACGACCTCAAGGTTACTGAGGCTGGTGCAGACATCGAACACCTTGGCCTTGGCCAGGATCTCAAGTGGGGCAGACAACGTGACGAGTTTGGCGCCATGGCGCTGGAGGAAAGGGGTCGCGCCCGGGACATCTACGGGCTTGTCCAGAGATACATCCCGAAGGTAATCCAGGCTATGCTAAATGTTAGTTCAAGGACATGTATGTATACATGGTCACGCACGCAAGTTGCGTGAAGACGCCGAGCACAGAGGATGAGCAATCCAACAAACACAGTGTTTCCAGGTTGGGTAGGGCAGAAAATCCGGCCGGAGGCGCGGAAAAGGAGAATAGTGCGGGCGAGGACCAGGTCAGATGTGTCAGGGCAGCAAAAAGCAAGAGAACACTGGGGTTTGCGGTAGGGAGTCGCGACTTGGAACCGCGGCCCTGAGGTTCAGGGAGGCTGAATCTCAGCTTCTGCATGGTGTGGCCCGAAGTCTTCCCAAGTGACTCCAAGGTCTGTATATCGCTCGCAACATCGTTCCGCTCCGACGCCGATGATGGGTTCGAGGAGGTGTCCTCGTCACTGTCAATTGAGATATCATGAAGTTTATTACTACTACTAGGTCGTTAGCCATGCAACAGGTAAATTTGTATGCAAAGCTCTCACCCGAAATCGTATGTCACAAGTGCCTTCATTTTAGGATCGGCGTCTACCTCCTCGCGAATATCCCGCAACCACATATGCTGCAACCAAATTGCTTCCCCTGGGCCCCAGAATGTGAGGCGGATAGTCTCGAGAGAGGGGATGTCACCCATTTGATAAAGGTATCGCGGAAAGTCTCCGGTGCGTACGACAAGAGTGCGAAGACTTTTAGATTTGGTCAATGCAGAAGCAAGAGCTTCAGCTCGCTCGTCGGATACCGGCAGTACAAAAGTTATCTGGTGGAATCAAGTCGACGCTCGACAAGACCGTACAACTACAAAGACGCACCAGTTTATCCCACTTTGGGATAATATTTATCAAAGTTTCAAAAAGTCGAGCTACTTGCTTGTTTTTCTTGCCCCCGTCAACGACAATGACCCGCCTGGGATTGACGAATTTCAATCCAGTGCACAGACCTCCGACATCATCTGAGCCCCAGACGGAAAGAGTCAAGAATAGATCTGTGATATTGGGAGCACATTTAAGGATGGCGTGCATGACGCTTCCGAATCCTCCTTCAACGCGCAACTTCCGAATAAACGGCCCAAATTCTCTGTTAGACTTGAGGACCTCTCCCAAAGCTTTGGCCTGAGCAGTGGTGCGGAGTATGACCACGTTGTACAGGAGGGGCGTGGATACACGAAGCCATGATTTGCAGACGAGCAGGTAAGTCGACGAAGAGTACTGTGACAGAAGTGGCTTCTCCGAGGTGTCAGAGAACACTTCGTCCGAGTATTTGAGCAAAGGGGAGACGATTTCGGAAACTATCTCGTCGGGGATGTGAGGCGCCATGCCACAAGGTTTGTGTGGCAGACCGCGAGAAGCAGGAAGTCGGAGTTTCAATGTAGGAGACACGTGTCCTCAACACTGCCACCGGTTGAATTTTGGTCGAAAATCTTGCGTGTCGAATTAAAATTGCCTCGCCTCAAGAGTACTTAAACAGGTGTGTTTCCGGTAATTTCTGGCATTCAAACACTGCTGCATTTGGAGTAAACAGGACTCCCCCCGCGAAAAGAGCTATTCCCGAGGAATTCCTGAGTATCGATCTTCTAATTACCTTGGGGCGTATATCGGTCCAATTGTCAAAAAGCCCACACTAAGAAGGCTCAACTGTTCAACACTTTTCACATTAAATTTATCACAGCCATCATCAGAGATTGGCGGAGGTTCGAGACTAGATCTAGAAATTGGGAAGAGAAGCAAGATCAAGACGGAAGACCCGCGGTGTTTGGGCATTGGAACCGGAGTCGCTTTTGTATTCACTTAATGGCGGAAGACCACTGAGTTTGAATTGATAAACGATATCTGTTCCGCGCGGAAGTCGTCCTAAAATTAATCCGGTCAAACGTGGAAATTTAGGAGCGCAATAGTGGACCAACCGGGATGACCGTGAGGTTGGTGCTATTGAATTGCATAATGACCTGTGCAGCGAAATGGGTCCATGGGCTCATTTCAGGCCGGTATAAAGGAATGTACGGACCTGGTTTTCGGTGGTATAATGCGGCCAAAGGGGTCCTGCGGTAGGTATGATGAGCACTTTCTGACAGAGGAAGTGTCATATGATCCCTCACGTTTGGAACCATGCTCGTCATTCGGGTCCAAGGAGGTTGCAAATGAAAGCCAATAGTCGACCATTTGTTTACCGAGGTGAACGGCTGCTGCTGACCCGTTCAAGGAAGCCAGTGCTCCGAACGTATAATTGACGTCCACCGCGTGGAAGACTAGGAAGATATCAACAAACAAACGAACGAGAAGACTGAACGGGCTTACCCCCAAGGAACGGCGGGAACACATTTGGTGCTGGTAAATCGTCGAAGACATACCCGAAAGACCGAACGCCCTTTTCGCTGGCAATCTGGTTTAAGGCTCGGCGTTGTCCTATCCAAAAGATGTCCCCGACTAGAAAGGCGTAGACTCAGTGAAGAATGGTCCCGTGCAATGAAAGCTACTCGCCGATTGCTGCAAAACGTTTGAACTGGCTGTCCAACCCAAATGTTTCATTGCCAGTGTTGTATGGACATCCAAGAGCGGGGATGTCGGGATAGAGGGCCAAAATTTGGTCGACGGCAGCCTCCAGAGCGGGACTTGTGGCTTCGGATGCAGAGAAATTGCTGAAGAGCGAATCTTTGATCATCTCCGTCGAGTTCGTAAACGGAGGTACGAATCCAGTGCCTACATTTGAAACAAGATTTTGGGCTGAGAAATGGGTGAATCTAAATGAATAGAACCTCCACCTTCGTCTATCGCGGCGCCCGCAATGAATGGTATGTGCGCGAAATTTCCTGCTTGCAGCAATTGGGACGGCGATTCTGGAATAATTCCGCCTGGTCCATCGATTGTCGGAACCCAAGGGAATTGCTCGTCGGCCTTCCCAGTCGCGACATTGATGGCATCGAGCAGGGCGCTGGAGTTCACCGTTCGTAAACAATCCAGAGAGGTGGCGTTATCCAATGTGGATTGGCATTGCGGTACGGCCCGCACGAAGTTGTCCCAATCAACTTGGCGATGCGATGCATTCCACATCGGGGGAGCGGAGGGAGGACCTGAAGAGAATATCTGGCAGATGACAGACTAAGGATCTGGAGCGTACGGGAGATAAAATACAAATACCATGCCGCGAGTGAATTTTTCCATCTCCGGATTCAGGAAGAGTTCTGCGAGCGTGATTGACCCAGCGCTGAGTCCATAGGCGGTGACCTTGGAAAAATGATGTCAATTATGAGGAACCGGTTGAACTACAAAATAGGACGGTACCTTAGTTGGATCTCCACCAAAGATTGCGATGTTATCCTGTATCCAGCGGAATGCCATCATCGCATCTCTCAAACCTAGGTTCAAAATCCCGGCATCGGCAGCTTCCTGACCGGGGGCAAATCCGAGAGGTCCGAGCCTGTAGTTGAAACTGGCGAATACGATAGGGGTTCCCTGGGAGAGTCATTGGATTAGAGGAATGCGACATGAGACGCAACATACTCGGGAAACACTTTGAGTAACAAGTCCACTTGCATTGACTGATGACGAGGCCTCGGCTAGAATGCGGAAAATGGTTAGTGCTGGTGCCGTATCCTTATAATGATATGCTTACAATCGAAACCTCCTCCATGGACCCATACAAGAACGGGGAGCAATTCACGAGTCGCTATTTTAGTGGGTCGAATCACGTTCACTGTCAGGCAGTCCTCCGAGACAACTTTAACTTCCACAAGCGGCACCTGCAGACAGGCCGGGCTATATTCCGTCGCATTGAAGGTTTCCAGGCCAAGAGAGGTTTTGAGGACCGGGAGGCGGAATCTGAGATTCCCGACGGGAGGCTCCACGTAGGGAATACCTGCATCAGTTTCGTTAATACAGCAGCGGACATGTTGAACTGTTTGTTCACCTCCGAAGAATTCTTGGCCAGGAACATTGTCGCTCCCATACAATACAGTTCCTCTGAGGTTGACTGTTGGAGTAGTCGCAATTGCACAGGATAGGATGGACAGCAGGAATATGATCGTCATGGCGCAGGCGATGGAAAGACGTGGGGACCTAGGAAGGCTTTATACGAACCAAATCGAAGCCAAAAATGATAAGAAACTTGAATGCTCCCCATGGACCCCGATGTCTCAAGAAAGGAAGGGAAGAAGTGTCAACTTCAGAAGACCTGTAGAACTTGATTGTTAGACGAGCATTCCAATCCGACGCGTGCCATGGATGGCCAGTGCTGCGATTAAACAAATTCACCGAAGACGATACTGGTGATGCATGTAAAAATCCGAATTATCTAGAGTGCAAATGCCTGCAAGGTCCCGATAAAGGTCGACCAATTTGGAGCATGCAGGCAGCGGTAAGCGGGACGGACAAGATGGTTATCACGTCATTAACGAGTGGGACAATTTGATTGCAAAATGTTCATTTGATGGGACCAACCTCCGGGCGAATACTCCGGCCTCGAAACCACTGGTTTCGTTTCATCGTGAGACCAGAGGACCTTCGAGCGCTTCACTAGAACAATCGCGCGGGTTAAGGTAGATCAGAGTCGGGGATAGATAACACTATTAGACAGGTGCTCAACTTGTCGATTCCCAACGCATCAAACAGTGAGGACGAGTTATGCAACGTGGCATGTGCCTTGGTGAGGCTGTTAAGGATTTTAAGTTGGATGCCCTTCAGAAAATAGCATGCATGGGAATCGGTTGGGCATTGCAACCGATGCTCCAACCTCCGGGCGCATACGAATATTCTGGCCTCGGAATCGCTAGTTTCATTTCATCGTGAGACCAGAGGACCTTCGCGTGCTTCACTAGAGCAATCGCGCGAGAGTTACGGTAGATCGGAGTCGGGGATAGAGAACGTTGGTGCTAGACAGGTGCTCAACTTGTTGATTCCCAGCGCATCAAACAATGAGGACGAGTTATGTAACGTGGCATGTGCCTTGGTGCGGCTGTGAAGGATTTTGAGTTGGATGCCCTTCAGCAGAAAATAGCATACATGAGAATCGGTTGGGCATTGCAATCGGTGCTCCAATTGACTACTATGTAGCCCAGCAGGCGCTTCATCAAAAAGAAACCATTCAAAGACTATTGCATGGTGCCAGAGACATTTGATGAAGCAGAGTCGAAACATGGTGTGCGAAAACCGAAAGGTCAAATGCTGCGGACAGGCGCCGCCGGACTCGTTCTGCGAAGTTCTGTGTCAACTTGAACGATAATCATCGCACATTCAATACTGGCCAGGAGATTGCTGCCCCGCCCTCGTGTGAAAGCCTCGGACACTCGGCACGAGAATGCTTTTGCGGCTAAAGTCCGACTTGGATGTGCTCCGAGTTTACCAGAAGGATCCTTGATCAAGAGAGGAACGAGATCCAAACACAAGCAAATCTGCAGTTTCAAGATCAATTGCCCGTTAAGGGTTATTATGATATCTCCTTCAGTCGGAGCTTCGGAGCACGAAACATGAAGAAACATGTCTTCTGGGACGGAAATACGCCTGTCACTGTAGGGTGTCAGTGAAATCGTAAATTTCAGAGTTCCGAGGTCAGGCACGGATTGGGCACGGATGTTGAATATGATTTAACTACACAGGCAGTCTATGGAATTGTGACATGTTGTCCCTTATCCCCGATCTATTTAGCGAGGGCTTCGTCCGATAGCAAATTGTTTAGGTACTGAATGGCGTCAACGCGGAAATCTTCGGTTGTAATGTTGACAACCTCAGGTTCACTGAAGGTCAACAGAGAGGTCGGACCAGTGGAAGACGGTGTGTTCCATTTCGGCCAGAAAATAGAAGAATTCGCGGTCGAAGTTCCAGCGGCACGATTAGGATCCAGAGTGTTAATGTATTTTATTGCAATCCATGTCTCGTCTGATGTGTTCAACAAGAATGAGACTGGGCTCACTCAAGGCATCGGCACCCGTGGTGTCTGTTGTATTCAGGAACCATATCACAATGTCACTTGCGTGGAATGCACCGAACACCGAGCTGTTCTTTCCGCGTTTACTCACCGACAAAATATTCAACTTCGATATTGAGTGGGGCACACAAGATTCATTCAACATACACCAACTCCATGTATCTTGTCTGGTCGAGGCATGTTCAAGGAAGTATCTTCGAGGGGGGATGTGTCAACGACGCCAGACCCAGAGTCAGACTCGTCGGCTAAAGCGAAAGAGTTACGCCAGAGTCGATCCAGTCTGGCGCTGGTGATCCCGGCAATCGATGAACGGCAACTGTCGGCATGATGGCACGAGAAGGATCTTATTTAGATACTTTACAATTACTACAAGGAAATGTAGCTAGAGTAGCATTTGCAAAGTAAAAATGTACTAGGCATTTCGGAGTGTGCGCCAAGAGTACCGACCATTTGATGCCCCTCCCCTCCCTCGCTGCGCTCGGGGGGTCCCCCGAACCGGGGCATCTCAGGTCGGCACGCTAAAGACTCGTTAGCACTTTCTCTATGAAATTAAACCTCTCCCCCAAGAAGGCCGGGCGGGCACAAGCAATCCGGGGAATCAATAAAGAGGATGATCCGAGTCTGATCCGCACTAACCGAGTCTGGCGCATGTGCTCGGCTAGGCACGACTATGGCGCAACTCAAGGGCAACTCATGGACGAGTCTGAGTCCGGGTCTGGCGCAGTTGGAGGATCCCCCCCAAGAAGGCCGGGCGGGCACAAGCAATCCGGGGAATCAATAAAGAGGATGATCCGAGTCTGATCCGCACTAACCGAGTCTGGCGCATGTGCTCGGCTAGGCACGACTCTGGCGCAACTCAAGGGCAACTCATGGACGAGTCTGAGTCCGGGTCTGGCGCAGTTGGAGGATCCCCCTTCGAGGCCCCATGAACAGGAAATCGCCTTGGAACGCTGCTAAGCATTTAAATTCGGGTCTGTAAATAATCTTTCAGTTGTTTCGACGAAAGGCAGACGCCGGGCGTACGTTAGTTGATCTGCAGTTCCCGTGCCGAATGGGGATCCCTATGGAATAGATATAATAGGATAGGAAATGGTAGCGAGAGGACCCACTTGAGTCGTATCATCCGGGTAAATTCTTCCGACCTGGGCGAGCTGGTCCACTGAAGCGCCAGGGAGGAGGCTGATTGGAAAGTAATGTCAGCAGTATGAAAGGAAAATCCCCTGCGACCTACTAGGTATGCACGTAGTCCAAAAATTCCTGGCTGGTCCTGGATAAAGGTCAAACAAATGCCAAATGCAACCAGCAGAAAAAATTACACTTACGTGACATTATAGGGAGCAACAGAGAATATACTGAAGGGATATCAGAACTGCTATTTGATGGCCATGGCAAGAAACCCACGTACTTTCCCTCGTCATCGCAGTCTCCCGTGAGGAAAGGAACCTGTTCATGCCATCTTTATGCATTTTTGCAATGAAAGTGAGATGGTCGTCACCTTCGAGTACAATCCGCGGGACACCGACACCAATGGATTATTTACAATAACGTCCCCATCGACTCTGGGGCCCCAGACGAATGAAACACTCCGATAGGAGAAGAAATTGGCCGTGTTATAGACCGTGGCCCAGAAGGCGTCCAAAGGGACCTTGCGAAGACAATTGAGGGTGCCTTCCGAGAGAGTGCAATTGTTTGCGGCCACCAAACCATCGTAGTCGGACTGGCCGTCGGTGACAGAAGGCGTGGTAAACGGAGATCCCGCTAGCTAATGGCAATGGTCAGGTAGGATCTGCAATTTATACTTGCCATGAAAGCACCGTGAAACAATGTGTTTGAATTCTGTTTATTGGAGAGAAGTAGGAGGGCGGTCGATATTGCCCCGGCGCTCACACCTCCCCTTTGAGTTCATCGATCAGAGAGGATGCAGGGTGGAATAGATAAGTTGAACCGACAGGACCACCGGATCGGGATCTCCGCCGAAGGCAGCGATGTGCTGCTGGACCCACTGAAGTGCGAAGATCTCTGTGAATGAATATCAAGCCGGGGATTTCTTGCAAGAACATGAATACTTACGATCTCGTAGGGCCAGATTAGTAACTCCAGCAGAGGCCACTTTCTCTCCAGCCAAAAAACCGAATGCTGGGGAACTGAATTGAGCAGCCTTGTATATCTCGGAAGCCAGGGTATTCACCACTGAGACGGTAGTTGGGCGTTACAATAATAACTGGTTCTCCTCTTTCTATTGATCGCTCGGCCAAGGGTGAAACATCGACTTGGTTGGAATCTCCGACCTCGAATCCACCTATTTAATCAAGGTGAATCTGGTTTCAAGTGTACTGAGCAATGAATATACCCCCAAAAAGCCACTGAGGAGTGCAGTATCAGATGAGAAATAATCAGAGCGTGAGAGGACGTACGACAAAGACAGGAAGCTTCGAGCTGGCGTTCGAGGCGATAGGCTTGAATACATTGAGCGATAAACCTTGAGGTCGAGAATGAGCGAAGTGTCAATGGATAGAAACTGGGACCATACAATTTTCTGAGATTGAGAGATGTGTGTTCGCATCGAAAGGTATCGCCACAGGGAGAACACTCAATGCCTGCTGAGGGCACGTGGGGCCGAACTCTGTCGCATTTTGAACACCGTCGAATAGTCCCGGGGCACTCGGAAGTTCAAACCGTCCGCTGGGAAATAAATAAGCGAGAGCAATAGGAACCTTTCGACGTTTAACGAAACGTACGCTTGCGCAAAAGGAACACCAAGATATTTGGTCAAGTTTCCGCTGTTGAATCCTTGGAAGCTTCCATATGGCAGGGAAACGATCGGCCCCGCATCTGAAGCAGCAATGCCAGAAAGAAAAATTGAGAATACAACAACGAGGTTGAAAACCATTGGGAAGGGGTAGCTCGCTGAACTCCCACCCGGGGAAAAGTATGGTCGATTTATATAGTCTCGGGGAGACATATTTAGGGAATACGCGGCTATCAGTCTTGATAATTTGCGTTGTAATCCTCTCCTGCCTGCTTTATAAGACTATTGGGAGGTGCCGAGGAGATGCACCATTCCACCGGCCATCGCGCACTATGGAGCTACTTCCGTATGATTATCATCCAAACATTGGTTGAAAAACGACTTTCAACCTCCCTAAAATAGGTTGAATTTGAGTCGAGCCACCTTGAAAGCTCACACAGTTACCTTGGGTCAGTATTACTATGTCAGAGCCAGCTCTTCAACTCCTCTTCTTTCTCCCTTCTTTTTCAGTTGCTTGTCTGGGTGTAACCTGTTATATCCATGCAACATCCCAGAGCCTCCCGTCGACCTTCCGGTCGCTCCGGTAGGTTCCGGAGCTCCGGTCATATCCCGGAGCCTCCGGACCTTCCGGAAGCATCGGGTTTTTATGCAATGAAGGCTTACTGAGCGTTTCCCATTTATCCGTCTTCTCATCTTCCTTTTAATTGTCTTACAACTTATCATCAGTCCTCATGACAAGTCTTATTGTCATGAACCACTCTCCTTCCTATTTGGGAATACAATTAGGTATTCCATTTAAATACTACGTCTTTACTTCATGTACTTCAGTTTGATTATTAACGTTAATCGTTGCCTAGTTCTTCCTCTCGATCTGAGTCGTCTTCGTACCATTTATCACCTCCGGTACCTCGACTTCCGTTTATCCGTCAGTCAAGGCGTTAGCTCACCCTTAACCCCCTGTGGTGTTGCTATCCTTCCTTTATACTGCACCGGACCTCTCTCGGCCCCTCCGGTACCTCCGGCATTAACCGGAGCCTCCGGAACCTCCGGCCCATCTTCCATCTCGTCCAAGGTCCATTCTGGCACGGTATATAACAGTATAATCAAACTCACCGTCTTGGCTGGCAATTATGTCTTATTCTTCCTTCGGCACCACTCCTCTTGTCTTCCCATCGCTAGCGGGCTCCCCGCTGGGCGTTGAGGAGTGTCACCTTGGTCACAACACTGCCACACCTTGTGATGCCTCGGAGTCGACTTCGTCCTCCGACGTATTTTCTGCCAATCCATGGACCCCGTACCTTGTTCCGGGTACTTTCAGTCCAATCGGTCCATGGAGCTCGGGTTTTCATCAGGTTTATACCGGCTTTCCACAACCCTTGGCGTATTCTCCGGAACCTCCGGTTCCCATTCCGGGAATCTCCGGAGTGTTCTCTGGGAACGCTGAGGCCGGGCAGATCTATCCCGTTCCATCCGCTGTTTTCCATCATTATTGCCAACCGGTACATCATATCCAACTACCGGTGGATCCTCCGTCGTACTCCGGTTCCACGGACAACGGTTTCCATGGCACTCATGACAGCATCGGCGGAAATCATTCCCATCACAACAATCTCCTTTCATCGCGTCTTCCAAGCTTATCAGCGTTCACGGAGGAGGTTCCGGATATTCCGGATACCATTCTGTACTCCTCCAACACAGCTCCTCGGTCGCTCCGGTCCAACCTCCGGAATCCGGAATTCTTCGACGGAACCGATCCCTCGAAACTGTTATATCCATGCAACATCCCCAGTCTTCTCGTCGACCTTCCGGTAGCTCCGGTAGGTTCCGAGGCTCCGGTAGTATACCGGAGCCTCCGAACCGTTCCGGTACCATCGGGTTTTTACGCAATGAAGGATTACTGAGCGTTTCCCGTTTATCCGTCTTCCTTCCTTTTCACTTATTGTCATACGACTTCTCATCAGCCCATCTGACTTGACTTATTGTTAAGAACCACTCTCCTTCCTTTTATGGAATACAATTAGATACTTAGTATAAATACGTCTTTAATATGTCCTGTACGTCAGATTGATAATTGACGTTGCTTGGCTCACTCCCCTTGCACTGAGTCGTCTCCGTTCTCTCCGGTTCCCTCCGGTACTCCGACTCGTCTTCCTCTATCGGGTACCTGCCGGTTAGGGTAGTCGCTCACCCTTGACCCCCTGTGGTGTTGTGATCCTCCTCCGTATACGTTCCGGACCCTCCGGCTCTCCGACGCTCCGACATACCGGAGCCTCCGGTCCTTCGGCCATTTACTCTTCGGGTCCAACCCGGCTCGGTATATAACAGAAACTCCATCCCTTCCTAGCCCAATGCTACCTGCATTTTGCGGAGCGTCCTCGGGACTTCCGCACGGACGACGACAAGAACTTATTCATCTTGTCGTTCCTCCGGGACGACGCTGCACGCCTATTCGCAACCTCCAGCACGCAGCAGGGACTTCCTTGGCAAGGGAATTTTTCCTTGTTCATCATGGAGTTTTTCGACGTATTCGGTCCTCCGGATCCGACCGGCGACGCAGAGGATCAGCTCCGACGCCTCAGGATGAAACATTCCGACCGGATCATCCCATTCCTCGTAAACTTCGACAAAATCGCTTCTCTTCTCGATTGGAGCGATTCCGCTCTCAGTCATGCTCTCCGCGCCGCTCTCCCTCTCCGGATCACCTCGGAGATGGATCAGTACACCTATCCGAGCTTGCTCGCAGGTGTCCGCGCAATCGCACGCCGTATCGACTATTGGTACTGGCAGCGAATCGATGAAGAGCAAGGTGGAGTCGAAGATACTCAACTTCCGGATGATTCCGGATATCTCGGAGGAGATTCCGGCAGTTCTGATTTTGGCAACTTTTCACCGGCACTTTCAGTCCTCAGTTACGCGTCTTCCGCACCCTCCATACCGCAGTCCGCAGCACCGGAAATTTCCGGTCGAGCCTCCGGAGTCTCCGGGGCTCGTCACCCAAAGTTTCCGGAGTCTGTCAACAAGCTACTCGGTAAAAACGGACGGATTCTCCATGCGGAACACGAACGATGGAAGGTCCAGGGTCTTTGCATGTACTGCGGAGGCTCTGGACACCAAGTTGCCGAGTGTAGGAAGCGTCCGGCTCATTCCGGCGCAACCTCATCTGCCAAATCCACCGTTCCGACCAATATCAGTGCCTAACCGACCAGCAGCCTCGAAAACTCGCGCTCCGGTCGTCCGCGTCGGCCTCCGGAGGCATTTCCGAGTTCATCATACCCACGCATCCATTCTTTTTCCACTCTCACGACAGTCCCGCTCTTATGAGCCGGATCTATGATCTCATTATCTCTATCATCCCAGAATTTGCCGTGGTTTTCAACTTCCGACCGGAGACTCCCTCTCCATTCCGGATCTGTTTTTGTTTACTTATCTGTGAATCTATGGGTTTTTCTCCGTTCACGGAAGTTCCGGATCTCATCGGCATCTTCTTCCCTCTAATCGGCAGCCTCGTCTGTCATAATTCCATCATCTGGTGATGTTCCTATTCGGAACTCGGCGTCATCGATTCTGATTCCCCATCAATCTGGTTCCTGGATACCGGCAAACTCCACCGTATCAATCCGTTGATTGACTAGTCGGAAGTTTCCAACTGATCTGTTCCTTATTCACATGGGGCTTAGTGTGCACACGACCGGCAGCAATGTCGGATATTGGTTCGGTACCCAATCACGGGTAGAGCAATGCTGCGCCGGAGCTCCGACACCCTCCGCTGCTCATACCGACAATTTTAACGCCATCACCTCGAGTCCCTTCGGTCTCATCGGCCTGCGTGCCATCGTTCCTCCGGAACATCTCCGAGACATCTGTCTCTTCTTTCCGGATTTTGACTCGTCACCTTCTTCCGGAAGTCCTTCCGGACACTCTCCGGTTTCGGACATCGTCCCGGATACTCTCCGGACACCCCTCCGCTCACTCCGGTTGTCTCGTCGACATCCGTTGGGCACCTTACTACCGGTAACCTCCGGAGCAATTATTGCTTCGTGTAACCTCTGGTCATACCCCGAGGCTATTCGCTTCACGGTCCTCCGGGCGTTCCGGCATTTGCTTGGCTTCCGCTCGCGGATCGCACTTCTCAAGAGGCCAATTAACCTCTTTCTCAATTTTATCTTTAGGCTGTTAGCCTTATTGTTCATCCTCGCCCTTTTCGGTCTTCGCCTTTCAACAATCATTTCGAAGTTACGCCATTTCTTGGACTCCGTGGAATTCAGATCAATTTCCACGTCGCAAGTCAGGGAACTTTCCTTGTGCATCCAAAACTCCTGTTCGAACCTTTCGACCAATGTCCTCCGGATTCACTTCATTGATCATGGGCACAACATCTGCATCTATTCCGGAGCCTCCGGAGACTTGCATTCTCCTCCGGCTTCCTCCAAATCTTACCCTTGATCTCACCTGTAGTCCATCGTTCTCCTCCGGGTTACAAGTAGGCCATCTTCCGATAATCTCCGGAGACCCGACCGCCTCTGGCTTCTCCGGGTCACCCGTAGTTTCCTCCAATGGCCCCCGGAGACCTATGCTTTCCTCCGGCTTCACCGATCGCCTCCGGATTATCCAGTTCACCCGTTCCATCGTAGGTCATCCTTCGATGACCTCCGGAGATCAGTGTTCTCCGGCGCCTTACTGTCAATTGTCCTTGACGTTTACGGATTACTCATGCGTTATCCTCCGGTGGCCTCAGGAAACAGGTTTCAACAGTCCTACCAGAACGTCTCCTGGACTCTGTCCGGAGATCTCCGATCATCTCCGGTTCCCTCCGACAAGGAGTTCGCACATCGTACAAAAACAGGAATTATTCACTTGGCAGCAACCTCGAAACCTCTGGTTCTACCGTTCAATCATCCCACCTTTGATCCCTCCGTTCCAGCATCATCGTGTGCTTGGTCCGGAGGCTCCGGACTCTACGTCGTTACCGGAGCCCCCAGACCATCCATTTTCGAGTGCCATTATAGCACTCAGTGATATCTGCATTTTCGGAGTCAACGTCTTTGAACCGGACGTACTTGGCTTGAAGAATTTTCGGGCACCTGGAGCTTTTCCATCAAATTTCGCCTTTTCCATTCTATTCTTTGGCGAACAGCTCCACCCATTCCGCCTCCATGTATCTTTGGAGGTGGTGTTCATCCGGTCGTATTCCGAGTTTGGTCGCTCGGACCTCTCGGAAACTCTCTCCACATCTTGGAATCCTCGCCGTGCGGCGTTCCGACGCTCCGAATCAACCTCCGGTATCTCCGATTTCCGGAGCTCTTCTCCGGAGCCCAAGATTCCAAATTCCGAGTTACGACCATTAATCCCTATCGCTCTGTTTGCAGTCGAGGTTTCCTCCTGCTTTTGTGCTGTCGGGATTGTCGCTCCTTCCACCTTACGGTGGTTCTCTGGCCTTTCCGGGCCTCTCCGGTAATTTCCGGAGTTCTCCGGCGCTTACCGGAGTGACTCGGAGGATGTGGAATTGTCGGCAGACGATGGGACGTCTACCCTTAAGAGGGGGATAAGCCTATAAAAACTCCGATAATTTTCAACTTTTCTTCGCAAGAAGTGCAGACTATTGATCAAAAAGTCAGCATACCATGCAGAACACATCCTCTCAGTCCATCTCTTGTCGTTTTGCCTTCCTCTCTGCAGACGGCACAATTGCGCTCGCTATTCGATTTCAGATCCAATCAATCTTCAACCAACTACCACTACGCATTCCAGGGTATCATTCATCGGTATTCCGGTATTCCGGTCTTGTTCTGGACATCGTTCACCCTCCGGACCATCCACCAATTATCCAACCGGTACCAGAACCATCCGACAACCCTTACCCATGCATCAACGGATCCTTCCGTGAGCTCCGGATCCTCCGGAACCTCCGGAGTTTCCAGACATAGTGGTCGACAACCTTCTGTTATCCATACGGCATCTGCGCATCTGGGTGCATCAATCTATCCCTCCGATTATTCCACCCATCTTCGCCCATCCCTTCACTTCCGGGCACATATTGAGTATTATCTGATTCCCCGAGAGTCGTCACGATCAACTCTTGCATCGGTACTCAATTCACATCACCTTCTCTTATCCCATTTGGGATCTTGGGCAACTTCATTAACCACTCCTATGCCCATCCACTTTCCCTTCTTTGCCGCCTATCCATTGGCATACTTCCGGATCGTCTCCGGTACGCTTCCGGAACCTTTCCGGTACATTTCCGGATATTCTCTCCGGAACCCTTCCGGTGTCCTACCGGCTCTTCTTCTATTCTTTCCGGTTTCCTTTCGGATCGCTTCCGAATTCTTCCGGTTCCCTTCTGGCATCACACTCCTTATCGACAGACGGAGTGGACCAATCAACATCCTGATTTGGTCACTTTTCCAATCAACGGAATAA
Organism: Mycena maculata; assembly: GCA_029448575.1. NCBI lineage: Eukaryota > Fungi > Basidiomycota > Agaricomycetes > Agaricales > Mycenaceae > Mycena > Mycena maculata. Next base: position 48,798 of record JARJLG010000294.1, on the reverse strand, counting down.
CACTCCTCTTATCAATCATCAATATTCCAATCATTATCATTTCTCCAATTATTCATTCTTTGAATGCAACAGTTCCTACAGTGGAACCCAACCCGTATCGTATACGATGCATTCCGGTTCCGGAACTGCTCCGGAACGTTGCCTTTCTATTCCGTCACATCGGAATCCTCACCATTCCTCCTCCGGACCCTCCGGTGATTAACCGGAACCTCCGGATCCTTTTCATTTCACTCAAGTTCACATAAAATCAAATCAAGAAAAACTTCATCTGAATCCACAAATACAAAACACTCATTATTTACAAATGTCTTTATATTGTCCATTGGTCACTTTGGACCCTCGTCTTCACCTCCGGACGCCTCCGGCTTGCGTCCCGGAGCCTCCGGTTCCCCCATCTCCTCATCTTCGTCGTCCAAGACGAACACCCCGTCCTCCTCGTGGAATCCCGCTGGCGCTCCTGGCTGGAGCACCAAGGTCTGGAACTCTCGCTCTTCCGACTCCCTCTTCACCCGTACCGGAGCCTCCGGTACAGGTGGCGGAGTGGGAGGCGGAGGCGGCACTGGCTCAGGATCGGGCTTGAAGGTAAGGACCGTGATGGTCCTCGCCTCCGCCTGGCCCGTGGTGCGTTCCTCGGGCGTTCCCTGCCCCTCCGGCGCCTCTGCCACATCCAGCTCCACGACTTCCCCCATTTCCTCCGTCTCCGCGGGTGCTTCCGGGGCTTCCGGAACCTCGGGGATGTCCACATCTATCCCCTCATCCTCCCCGCCGTCCGTGGACCGGAAATCCTCTGGCCAGGATTCGGAACGGGCTCGGAGCGCAACCGGAGCTTCCGGTTCCGCCTCCGAGTCCTCCGACTCGACGGGTTCCACCTCTCTCTCCTCCACTTCCGGGCTCGCCCGCCTCATCAACCTCCGACGCTTCACTCCACGCTCCGGATGCTCCTCTTCATCGGACGACCCTCCTTCCTCCTGCGGCAGGGACATATCCCAGTCGTTGTACCCAGCGTCCTCCTCCATCCACCGGAGCATCCTACGAGCCCCCCGGGGCACCTCCGTCGTACTTCCCGGAGCCGAGAGCGTGCGGAGGATGATATGGGACGCGCGATACGCCAACTTGTATCGCCCCATCACCCGGATATGCTCCTGCTCGAGGAACTCCACTCGATCGACGAGTGCCCGGAACCTCCGGCCTCCTCCCTCCGTTTTCCCATCCTTGCGCGCCCTCCGCTCCTGTTCCTTCCTCGTGCAAGCCCGCACCTCGCGGTCGCTCCGGTCGCCCCCGACGTTCCGGGTGCTCCGGCGCGTCCGCGAGGGCCCCGCGACAGGTCCGGAACCCTGTCGACGGGCCTTCGCCATCTCGCGCTTGTTGATGCGCGGTGGACCGAGGGGGCGGGCGCGGCTGCAGTGGATGTGCTTAGCGCGGCAGCGCCGGCACGCAGTGCGTCCGTATTCCACGACGCACACCTCACTGCTCTTGCGGCAGGAATCGCAGGCTAGGAAAAAGCAAATATTAGGTTAGTACCGGAACCTCCGGTATGGACTGCGACGTACCTTTATCTCCTTCCTGCTCCACATCGCTGTCCACCTCATCATTCAACTCATCGTCACCACCCTCCTCACCTTCCGGACCTTCAGGACGCTCCGGGGACGCCGACTTCAACGTCTCGATGATGGGCACATCATCGAACTCCGGAGCCTCCGCATCGAGGAGCTCCAAGTCGTGCACGAGCTGGAGAGCTCGTGCTGCTTCCTCGTTCGCGACCTCCGCCCGTTGCGCGGCCTCCTGCGCCTGTTCCTCGTAGGCGGAGATAAGGCGAGCCCGGCGCTCCTCGCGCTCCTCGTAGAAGCGCTGCGTTGCCTCGTCGCGCAGCTCCGACGTCGTCGCGCGAGCCTTCCCCTTCCCGGAACTCTTCCCCTTGCCGGCGTCGCCGCGGTTGTCCTCCGAGTCTCCATCGCGCCCGCCCTTGTCGCTTCCGCCGTGTTGCATTGTGGTGTGTGTTTGGTGACCGGAGGTGGTGGTGGTAGAAAAAGAAAGAAATGTCTGAGTCAAAACCAACAGCACGTGACTTTTTGATCTTGTTTATTTTCCCACGCTCCTTCATTGTTCGACCAACTCGTCATCTCTTGGGTTCCTCATGGGAGAGGAACCTAAGAGGGGGATACTGTTATATCCATGCAACATCCCAGAGCCTCCCGTCGACCTTCCGGTCGCTCCGGTAGGTTCCGGAGCTCCGGTCATATCCCGGAGCCTCCGGACCTTCCGGAAGCATCGGGTTTTTACGCAATGAAGGCTTACTGAGCGTTTCCCGTTTATCCGTCTTCTCATCTTTATCCGTCTTCTCATCTTCCTTTTAATTGTCTTACAACTTATCATCAGTCCTCATGACAAGTCTTATTGTCATGAACCACTCTCCTTCCTATTTGGGAATACAATTAGGTATTCCATTTAAATACTACGTCTTTACTTCATGTACTTCAGTTTGATTATTAACGTTAATCGTTGCCTAGTTCTTCCTCTCGATCTGAGTCGTCTTCGTACCATTTATCACCTCCGGTACCTCGACTTCCGTTTATCCGTCAGTCAAGGCGTTAGCTCACCCTTAACCCCCTGTGGTGTTGCTATCCTTCCTTTATACTGCACCGGACCTCTCTCGGCCCCTCCGGTACCTCCGGCATTAACCGGAGCCTCCGGAACCTCCGGCCCATCTTCCATCTCGTCCAAGGTCCATTCTGGCACGGTATATAACATAACCCTGCTTCGGCCATGATCATCATGCCCGAATTTCGCTACCGACGTCCGATCAATCATCAATGACGTGATCGATTGTTGATCAGACGACAAACGACCCAAAAACGGGATAATTCTACTGTACTATTTCGACCGTAGGTTCACGCCCTGTCACCCGTCACCGAGCAAGTTCACTGGAATCGTAGTTCATTCCCCGGCAATCATGGGAAAATTCCCATAAATGGCAACTCGGCAACAGCCGGATCGAAAATTTTCACGTTTTTCCGCCTTTTTAAGCCTCAAAACCTCTCTGTCACCGTCACATGTACCAAATAGGTTCAGTTCACGACCCTATGTCACCCGTCACCTGAACTTATGGTCGAAATAGTACAGTAATCAGCAACCCCCCATACTCCAAGTACGGGGGTTGCCGCTATTCAGCAACCCCTTCCTTATGTAATTAGATAAGATCTCGTACGGTTCGGTGATCTTGTGCCGACCCAAGCAAAGAGACCAAGGTTGTTCCCGGAGAGTTGTTCCAATGACACAGATACATTTCGGGCTCCACCCACTGAAAATCCATTCCTATCATTGAGAGCACCAGACCAAAATTGATCATGATCACTGTGTCTAACCTAAGCCCACACTGTGCCACTCAATTTGCAGGGCACACAATTGTAGTAGAAAAGATCTGAATACTTCGAGACCTTGAAGAACCTTTTCTGGATAGATTCGGACACAAAGACATAACTAACATCGGTATTGTAAAATACAGACAATTCCATTTGTTGGAACAATATGTTGAGAGCAAACAGCCCCACGTGCTCATGCAAATGGACAAGAATGAGGGTGAGCATAGACTCGACCTCTCTGGGACGCTGTCTTCAAGAGGACTAATAAGTAGAAAATCAGACAAAACGGTGAACAAATTATAACACTAAGAAGGAAGGCTGTACCTCTCGGAACGAATTAAATCACCAGATCGCTGTCAAGTGCGCTCATTGATTCAAAGCCGTGAAGACCTGGAACAAGATTTTGGTCTTTTCAAGCTGGGGTTAGCCGAGATTAGATCAGGGATCCGGTGATCTAATCTGATCAGAGGGGGTTGCTGAATAGAAGATAGTTATTCAGCAACCCCCGTACAACAGCACGGGGGGTTGCTGACTTGCCCCCTCGCCGCCTTTCTTGAAGCCTTACCGGACACCCTCAACACTGTCAAGCTACGTCTCAATGTCCTTAAGTTGTCCCCTCAAGCTGCTCCTTCCTCTCAATCCAGCTCAATCCATTCAAGGATGTGTCATTCACCCTCTTGACCAAATCCTCGAAGACTCGCGCAAGATTCAAGCCGTTATCTCCTCTGTCTCGTCTTTAGTCCTACCTCAGACTGCGGCTGCATTTTGTCGACCCACCCAAGCCCACCCCCCTGGATTCAGCTCGCTGACGAGGTCCGTGCCGCGCCAAGGCCGGAAACAACTCGAGCAGGCCGTTGATCCCGCATTCATACCGATCCAGGTGGTCTACATGGGAATCTCTCCACCCCGCATAGTACACCGCATCACACAAGTGCACAACATTTCGACGTCGCCCTTAGTGTCCCATTTCAGCACGTTGATGCACTCGGGTGGGCTGCAGGCTATCCTTCTTCATACTTATCTTATTTGTACCCTATGTATGCACCGTCTTAGAATTCATTCATTTCGTTGTAATTCAATGTGACTAGGGCCACATTTGAGGAATGAAATACAGGCGAAAGCGGCCTACACAGCATTCGATCTACGATAGGTGGATAAAGTTCCCACATCACCGAATCTCCCGTCATGAAGGGAGCACGTTATTTTGTGCATTCGCGCAGTGAGGTCGGAAAGTCACCTCTGAGTATAATCCGCGAGAAACTGTCGACTCTGGGGCACCAAACGAGCGAAACACTTCCTGTAGGAGAATAAATCAGCAGTTTTTATATTGTTGACGGTCGCCCGGAAGGCGTCAAAGGGCACACTGTCGAAGTTGTCCCGGGAACCGGTACAGTTGTTCGCGCGGCCACCAAGCCGTCATAGTCGGACTGCCTGTCGGCCACGGATGGGGAGGCGAGTTGGGGGCCCGCTTGACGAATTGAACATAATTAGAGAGGAGGGAGATGTATACTTGCCATAAAAGCGCCGCGGAACAATGTGTTTGAATTCTGTTTGTTGGAGAAGAGGAGGAGGCCGGTTGATATCCTGCCTACGCTTTGGCCTCCGCTTCGAGCATTGGTTAGAAAAGCTGATAGTACGATGGATCAAAGCTAGATCTCCGCCGAGAGCTGTGATATGTTGTTGGACCCATCGAGGTCTATGTGAATGAGAGTGTATAACAGCACGAACATGCATACTTGCGATCTCGTAGGCCCAGATTGGTAACTTCCTGTCCGGCTAAAAAGCCAAATGCTGGGGTAACTAGATCGAACTGCGTATCATATCTCTCGACTCACCGCTGACACTGTAATTCGGGGTTACGACAATGACTGGTTCGCCGTTTTCGATGGTTCGTTCGGCCAGGGGCGATAAGTTGACGTCGCGGGATTTCCGATCTCGAATCCACCTGGACAGCCCTGAGGCGGGGTCCCACGGGGAAAAAGAGTACGTACCACCGCAAATCCATTGGGGAATGCAGCATGAGAATCCCGATGACAAGTAAAGCACGAGATTGCGTACGACGAAGACGGGAAGTTGAGCTCGCATTGCAGTGATGGGCTTGAACACATTTATACTGAGGCCTGAAAAATTCGTGAGCAATACATGAAGACACGGAGAGGCTCCGCGCAATCTTCCGAAATGGAGGGGGAGTGAAAAACAGGCATAGGCGTCGTTGCCTGCTGGGGACAAGCAGGGCCGACCTCTGTGTAGCGTTCTGAATACCATGCAGAAGGCTGGGGGTCTATCGGGTGAGGACCGCAGCTGGTCAGTCCCGGAAAGGAAGTCTAAACAGGTCCACGCGATGTCTAAATGAACCACCGGGAGAAAACCACACGTCCATTATATTATTACACCAGATGAACGGCAAAAAGTCGAGGAATGTTGGTTGAAGGGATGTTTGATGGCGTAAATGGTATAGTACTCAGAGTGGCGGAGTGCAAACGGATATCAGGAGTACAACTATCAAGGAACTTAAGTTCCCGGCAGGTGGGAGTCCGACGATTTACACATGGTTCGGACGGCAGAAAGAGGGGCTTGGTTCACAGCAATTACGAGCATAGAGCAGAGCAATAAGCCACAGTCCGGGGCGATGTCGAGCACAAGACATCGACAAGAATTGAAGTTCATGACGGTTGAAGAGAAGGCTGAGGCTTGGGTTCCAAATATGAACAAATGTGAAGATCGATTGCCCAAACGTTACGACATCTCCTTTTGTTTTGCCTCTCGTTCGACGCCATGTCCAACCTCGATGTATGTCTTCTGCAACCCCAGCAATTCGCCTCCCTTATACTTTATAGCGAGCCATCGAGATCGTGCAGAGGGCCATCGAGGAGGATGTGAAGCAGAACTATGCAGAGGCCTACAAACAATACCAGAACTCGCTCGACTACTTTATGCTCGCAATGAAGTGTGAGTGGCACGCCTAACACACCTTAGCGGCTTCTCAGCGGTCTTCCAGACGAGAAGAACGAGAAATCGCGTGCTTTAATTCGGGCAAAAATCAACGAGTATCTGGCGCGAGCAGAGACGCTGAAAGAGCATCTGGCCAACGGGGAGAAGAACAAGGCGGCAAAGAGTGCAGTGGCTAATGGCACCGGCGGTGGCACGAAGAAGTGTGTCCCCACAACGCTCGTCCGTCCTGCTGCTTATTTCCCCTTAGAGACGAGTCGTCCGACCCCGAGCTGGACAAGCTGCGCGGTGCGCTTTCGCAGGCGATCGTGTCGGAGACACCGAACGTCAAGTGGGACGATGTTGCGGGCCTTGAAGGCGCCAAGGCCTCTCTGAAAGAGGCCGTCATTCTGCCTATCAAATTTCCGCACCTCTTCACCGGGAAGCGTACGCCGTGGAAGGGTATCCTGCTGTATGGCCCACCCGGGACGGGGAAGTCTTACCTCGCAAAGGCCGTCGCCACCGAGGCCAAGAGCACGTTCTTCAGCGTCAGCTCCAGTGACCTCGTCAGTAAATGGCAGGGAGATTCTGAACGGTAAGCGAGCGCGTCTCTCGCCCTTCTCGCCCTTCTCAGACCATACTTTCAAGGCTCGTCAAGCAACTGTTTGAGCTCGCACGCGAATCCAAGCCCTCAATCATCTTCATCGACGAAATCGACTCTCTCGCCGGATCACGGAGTGAAGCAGAGTCGGAGGGCTCGCGACGGATCAAGACCGAGTTCCTCGTGCAGATGAACGGTGTTGGACACGACGACACGGGCGTACTCGTCCTTGGCGCGACGAACATCCCCTGGCAGCTCGACAACGCGATCAAGCGGCGGTTTGAGAAGCGCATATACATCCCGCTGCCGGGGCCCGAGGCGCGGCGGCACATGTTCGAGCTGCACGTCGGGGAGACGCCGTGCGAGATGGCACCGAAGGACTACCGCACGCTCGCGGACCAGACGGAGGGGTACTCGGGCTCGGACATCGCGATCGTCGTGCGCGACGCACTGATGCAGCCCGTGCGGAAGGTGCTCTCGGCGACGCATTTCAAGCGCGTGATGGACAACACCAAGTGGACGCCGTGCTCACCCGGGGACCCAGAGGCCGTGGAGAAGACCTGGACAGACATCGACTCGGACGAGCTGCTCGAGCCGCCTCTGAAGATTGCCGACTTTTTGAAGAGCTTGGCGACCGTGCGGCCGACGGTGACAGAGTCGGATATAAAACGACACGACCAGTGGACGAGAGAGAGCGGTGCGTTCAATCTCCTTTGTTTCTATGGTTTTCTGACGAGCGGCACTTTCAGGTAACGACGGGGCATGACATGTCGACGGGTGGACGGACTGGCTTCATACTTATATTTTGTGCATCTACGCTGTATTACGGATACCAATGGCTCTTCTAGACAAGACATCTCGAGGGGACGCCTGGTGCTTGGGCCACCATTGACGACGACGATGGCCTTTGTTTATCTGAAGCCCCAGTCGCCCACGTCATCTTCGATTGTTCCTTGTCCCATTTCGTCCCAGGCACATCGATATCGCGGCGGCCAGGTCTGGCAGGCGATTGCGTCGGACCTACGATGTTGTACATGTGGAAACACGATCTTTCGCGCGTAGCAGTCGGACCGCCTTGTGCAACTGTGGCCGCGAAGTTACTTCCTCGCCTTTTACTTTCTGATTGACATGTCGCTAGTGTGACAGTGTATTCTAGGAGATGATTGCAGCGAGACGCATAAAGGGGTGAGAGGGAAATCAGTGTTTGCGGTGATATAGAGAGCCAGGACGGAGGACAATAATTATCTCATTCTGTTCCTTTTTTGATGGATCGGTGTTGCTTACTTTTTGGGTTCCCATTCATCCAAGCGCCTATTCTGGAGACTTCGCCGCGACGATCATAATTACCTCCCCTCGATTTGGCGGTGCGAAACGCGGGGTGAGATCGTTGTGGAAACAGTGCACAGGTGCGGAGATTGCTTGGATCAGGATCTAAAGCGCTTCAAGCTGACCGCCAGTGATTTTTTGCTCCAGTCCTCGTTTTTTTTTCGATCCCAGAATTCCACAAAACTAAAACTAAACGCTACACAATAAAATGACTATACAAAGCGAGAGTCCGAGGCGAGGGAGTGGGGGCGATATGTATGTGACAGCGGGAGGGACCGAATAATTTACACGAAGGGAGTGGTACAATAAGCTTCATTAGTGGGAGTGAAAATGGAAGTAGTGTAGGGGGAGGGTCATCGACATTGGGACACTGTGGGCATCCATCCACGGCATAAGGGCATAGGGGGCAAGCATGAGGCTGGGCATCGCAGAGAGGGAAAGCGAATTCGAATCGATCGAATTAATTGAGGTGGGCATCATGGGGTCGTGAGCGATTAGACGATGCTTTTGGCAGCGAAGGTTATTTTAGGTTGGTAAGGGTTCAGAGGAGCTTGCGCGGGGCACGGGCCCAGGATTTGCGTTCGTACTGAGGGGTGCATGTCAGTATAGAGAACAGAGACAAAGAGATCAGAGAGGTCTAACCTTGGGGCGCTTGTCGACGATGGCCTCGGGCTCGCGGCGGCGTTTGCCGGAGCTCGCGAGGGATGCGATGGGCTCGGCGTCCGCGGGGGTGACGGGGCCGCTGGAGCTCGAGCCGGAACTGCTCGAGGCGGAGCTATCAGTTGGAGGGTAGGTAGTCGGGGAGGACGAGCTGGACGACTCGGACCCCGCATAGTCCGCCGCGCCCGACTCGGGGTACCCGAGCTCCCAGTTTTCGAAGAACGCGTCAGCTTCCGCCTGGTCCAGGGGGACGTCAGGGATCACCGGGGGCTCCGGTGCGCGGCGCGGCGCCAGGGTGAAGATGGGGTCGTTGGGGGTGAGCGAGAAGCGCGAGGTGGGGCCGCGCCAGGGAACGTGCTGCCCACGCAGAACCGTCGGGGCGACCGCGGGCGGGATAGGCAGCGGCGCCTCGGCCGAGAGGGAGATCGCGCTGTACGGCACGTCCGGGATCTGTGGGACGAGGAGGGGAAGCGTCGGGCGGCCTCGCTGGCTTATGGAGAGCGGGGCGGCCGCAGGCGTGGGCGTAGACTCGCTGGAGTCGATTATGGGGAGAGGTATGGTGGAGACCATCTTCTCGGGGCACGCGGCGGCGCGCACGGTGCAGATCTCGAGCCCGAGTTTCTGCGCACGGGTGCGCGCATGGTGCGTAGAGGACTTGGCGGCGCGGGTGGCGGAGGCGACGGCGGTGTAGCGCGCGTTCGCCTCCATCAGGATAGAGGAGAGGCGGTCGAAATGGCGCTGGGAGAGGGACACGCGGGGGTGCGAGCTGCGGGTCGAAGACATCTAAGAAATTGATATTATGAGGGCGAGGGGCGCAGATGGTGCAAGAGAAGAGATGAAATGCGATGTCGTTAAATATACTGTAGTGTGGCGTGCCGCGTGTGGATGATAAAGGAAAGGATTCTATCTTCCAGAAGAGCGTAGAAGGGACTGAGGAAATCTGGCAGGCCCTTGCGCGCACTTATACGGAATTAACACTTGGACCCACAAACCGCTCGATCGGGCGGGACAGCCAGGAAGAACAAAAGGGGCGGCGCCAGATGCGGAAATTCTATTGTCCTTTCTAGGCGCGCGGGGGCCGCATGAGAACAAGGCAGGGCGCTTGCAGAGGATCAAGATCTGTTTCTTGTCCTTGTACTTTTTGGAGGAGCGGTGACAGAATACAATTGACAGTCACGCGTTATGCGTTTTGCAAGACAGACTCGTGTCTGGACTCAACCTCAATCTACTCATTAACTAGTGTCACAGAAGGCCATCCGGGATTCATATCGCCGCCAAGAAACCCCCGCAGAGTCGGATAAGAACGTATGCAACTCCTCTTTCTAAATTATTGTTTAATTAAAGTTACTAGGTTCGGCTCTTGTACCCCAAATTAACGAAGTTCACCAACATGTGGCCCGCGGGCCTCCTCTACAGGAGCATTTTTGCCAACAACTCCGCGAAAACACTCAGGAAAAAAGAAGCGAAGAGGCACGTTAGTAACAAACCCAATGACGGAGATGATGGCGGCGAGGGTGAGGGACTCGGTCGGGCTGAAGACGCGGCGCCCCTCGCCCCTCACCACTGCAGCGACAGGGTGCCCCCATCAGTAACTTCGCAATTTACTTGTGGGCTTGTGGCCCTTTTCGCTTGTGCTCAAAAAAAAAAAGTCACCAAAATCATGTCTAGACACCAACGCTCACACTCAGTTTTTTTTTTTTTTGGCCGACTTGTGGGGTTTTGGACATAGCTTGTGGGCTTGTGGGCTTGTGGGCTTTTTCGGCTTGTACAAGCTTGTACAAGCACCGGCAAGTAAGTTGTTAAAAGGCCGATGCCCTATTCCCGCGTCCCCGACCAGCACCGCCTCCGCGTCCCCGACCAGCACCGCCTCCGCACCCCCGCCCCAGCCCCCCGCTGCACCTCCCGTCCCCACTCCGGCTGTCCCCGTCCCCGCCCCGGCTATCCAGTCGATTGAAAGCTGGCTCCTGAGCCAAAAACTCAACCCTGAATACGGGCCAGCGCTCATAGATGCCGGCCTGGACAGCTATATGTTCCACACGCTGCGAGGGGAACCGGTTGTGTACATCAAAGGCGTTCTTGATCAGGATACTGGGCGGCTAAACCAGCTGGGACCCAGTGTGAAGATGGTTATAGCTCAGAAGATTTCCAATCCAGCCTGATATTTATCACACCGGAGATTGCCAAAGTCCATTCGCGTAGTTTTAGTTGAACTGAAATTGTAACATGAGTTGAATAAGATTGACATTCGGCTTGACTGAAATTCATCTTAAACTCTAAGAGTCGGATTACAAAAAAGCCCAGCTGAAACTGACAGCCTAAACTACTAGTATCGTTACTAGAAAAGGTGCAGCCCATACTTGACATGTCGGTTGCACTGAAATGAGAACTGAAAGCTTGAGTGTCCTTTCTCATTTCAGCCGTACCGAAACGCAGACTTTCAGTCGCGCTGAAATTTGGCGGCGGATCATCCGCTGATCGTCTGCCCCTCGTCCGTCGACGATCCGCCCCTCGTCCGCTGACTGCTGGTCCGTAGTTTTGTTTTGCAGAAATCTACTGATGAACCAGGAACGAACAGATTTTTTTTGGATAGGCGCGCTCCCCAAAGTCCGAACGGCTCTCGCTGAAAGACGTCAACTTTCCAAGTTGCAAGCAGCTCGAAGGGTCGGCTACTGGTGCGTCCATATGAACGTCCAATCGATTTTTCTTCTTCTTCTGCCCACAAGACAAGTGCGAGCGAACACACTGCGATCACAGCATACGGAAACACGGAAATCACGACCCGATCCTAACTCACCTCGTTTAGCCCTGTGTGCCGGGCTGTCCGCAAGGGAGAGTTCGCATCAGCAAAGTACAATACCGTACAGACGCTGTGGGGCCGACGAAGGGACACCGGAGGCAAACTGGTCGACCTGGGTCCGCTTCTGCGTTAGCGCGGGTGTGGGAGACGGACTCGGAATACCATTGACTCCGTCCGGCTCGTGGGACACCGAACGTCAAACGCAATCACTTGCTCTCGGCTCCATCCGCGCGACTCAATTGTGGCCACGGCTGGTGCACACAAGATCGGTCAGATTCACGTCGTTTGAGAGGAGCCATCACCTCAGAACGACGACTGAAAGAGCTGAATATTGTATGCAGAAAAGGTATCTAAAACAAGACAAAAATCATTCTACTTCCGCGCAACTCCTCAGTAATCAGATCCCCGTAGCCTGAGCCTGGGGAACACCTTCCGCGCCATGTAGCCACTCCACACGGTCCTTGACATACTGCTCCACCTGGGGCTTCAACTTGGTCGCGTGCAGATTAAAGTCGTCGACGGTACCGACGCGCAGGATGCTCATCCCAGGGAACAGCTCGCCGACGCGGTACATGAGCGTCCCGCACGTGGAGCAGAAGTAGTTGGTCATATTCTTGCCCGAGGCGGGGGTGCGCGACTGGCCAAAGGCCGTCAGGTTGTCCTGGCCGCGCAGGTGCTTCAGGTGCGTGTCTAGGACGGTGAAGTTGGTGGCGAACATGGAGGCGGTGATTTTGTGGCAGTCTGCGCAGTTGCAGACGAAGACCTTGACGAGGCCCGGGCCTTGGGTCGGCTGTTGAGAGATGTGAGTACAGGGCAGAGAAATTAATTTAGGAGAAGGAAAGGAAAGGAATATTCGTGGAACAGCAAGATAACTTACGAACGAGAGCTGCACGGCGCCGCAGAAGCATGTCGCCGTCGCTTCGTCGTCTGTGGACCAGCCGTCGTCCGCACCTCCGGCGAGAGGGATGTATGGTTTGGATCTATCGGCGGTGGCGGCCATGGTTGAGGTTGGGCTACTGCTGGGAGCTGTTTGGATCAAAGACGGAGGGGATGGTGTCTTGAAAATCTGGTCGAGTCCATTTATACCCCACACTGAATTCACCTAGCGCCCACGGGTCCCGCTCCTGCCCGGTTAGGTGCTCAGGTTGGCTGCTATCGAGGGGAGGAAAGGCCAAGGAAAGGCAGAAAGGAACTTAGGAAGAAGCATAACCGCTCCATCAGGCCATCTGGATCCGCGGGATTTCAGGTGCGGTTCGTTTCCGAGGCCTGACGTCTTTGTGCGTAGTCACCGCGGCCAACGAGCGCCTGTATCGATTGGGCGCGCAAAATATAATGAGGGATGGGATAACTAGAATGGCCGGTTGTGCTATTGGCAAAACATACCTTCAATTCCAAAAAGGTTATATATAGTCAGCGAGTTCCTAGTGGCCGCAAGCCTACCATCCGCCCACCCAGAGAAGAAAAAAGCTGGTCAAACTTGAATGGCCTGGCCCCGAATCGAACGGAGAGCTCCCTCTTAAACAGACAGTCAATCAGGCGAACGAAAGAGGACATGTTGCCACTACACCCCCAGGCCCTGCTTGCAGGTGGTCCGAGGTGGGATAAGACAGTAGATTCAAATCTCAGAAACGGTGCATAATCAAGTTCTTGCCTTTCGACCAATGTTGATTTGGACAGTGGGGCGAGAACGCATGACCCCACCTCGGAATCAGCGCAGATTGGCGGAACGAGGAGGGAGTGGACTCGGAAATCGTCAACGGGTCCTGCAGATTGAGTCTGGATCGATTAAGTTTTGCTGATAGAAAAGGAATGGAGGGAGTGAGAGGGGAAGGAAGGAGCGTGCCTGTATTAAAGATAAGGAAAGAAGAGGCAGAGGCGAGAAAAACTAGTATCCAGTTGCGAAGGGTCCGGATTGTGTGGAGGATGATCAGTATTCCGATTTCCAGGCGCTGTTGTATTTCTTGTCGGCGGGTGGACCGGTGGCGAGACACAATGTCGATGCGACGTCGATATCCGTCTGAAAGGCATGCACACCATCGAATGGAGCGAAGAAAGTCTCTTGGGTCTGCGGCAAAGAAAAAAAGATACAGTGTGGCCTGGCCCCGGACCGAACGGGAGACTTCCTCTTAAATACATGTCGCATCCCAGAGAAACAAAGAGGACGTGTTACCACTACACTACCAGACCATCTCCGAAAAGGGTTTGCGCTGGGGTACTGCTTGGGTAGTGCTCTGTAGTGCTGAAACTTGCAAGTGGTTGTAATCTGTGGACAGTTCGAACTTCGGTTTCGTGCATGATATAGCCTAGCGCTCATGTTATATCCCGCTATGATGGAAAGAAAGGACGCACCTCGGACAACATCCTGTGGTTCGACTTCAACGATATCGCAGGGGAGGAGGGATTTGCCGAGAAATTGATGTGATCGATCAAATCCTAAACGGGCCTTGCTCTGCTCCGTCTCGCTGCAAATCAAACGCAGGAAGGGAAGGATGGTCGGAGCGCATAAAATCGGTGCGTTGAAGTCGTTCCTGACTAACGAGGAAGGCTGATTTTTGTTTTAAATTTCTCTTCTTGCCTTGGACTCCGGACTTGACTTTTCTACGGACTTGGACTTGACAACTGCGCTGCTTTGGACGGACGCCGACTTTGACCTCACACAACTCGGACTATCTACGATGACACAGGCGCGCTGCTCTTCTGCCCGCACTGCGGGACGCTGCTGGCCCTGCCGAGGGACGGCGAGAAGGACGTAGTGTGCGAGCAGTGTGAGTATGTGGAGAGCGCGAGTGGTGAGTCGCTGCTCCCCTCCTCCGGGACAACTCTCATCTGCGCAAGTCACTATACTGACGGGCCGATAGCGTACGAAAACACGGTGATAACGACGCGCTCGGACCCGGACGCGTTCCCGTCCGCGCTGCGGCAGAAGCGCAAGACGCAGACGAAGCTGCATGAGGGTGGGGACAAGGGTACGCTCGTGAACGAAAAATGCCCGTCGTGCGGCGCGATGGAGGCGTATTCGAAGGAGATGCAGGTGCGCGTCTCTCGTTACCTACACCTTTACGCTGACTGGATGAATTTTGTGCAGTTAAGGAGCGCAGACGAGGGCTCGACCATCTTTTACACCGTGCGTGCTTTATTCTGATAATGTAGAGAGCGACTGATGGTCGGTAGTGCGTGACGTGCAAGCACGGGTGGCGGGTTAATAACTGAGATACATGCGGCTACACGTTCACACCCGCCGTGCAAAAGAGGGCGACAACGCCAAAGCCGCCGAGGGCGCTTGCGAGGACGGATACGGCGGTCTCGCGGACCGGGATGGTGTCTTTTTTGAGGCTAAAGTGGTATTAGTGAATGTATATAATATAATGAAGCGCGTACGTGGACACGTAGAAGGCGAGGGTGAATGTGAGGAAGAGGAGGGTAAAGGCGATGTAGGGCAGCAGCGCGACGGGGACGAGGGGGCTGAATGCGGGACTGCTGGTGTACAGCGACTGTATATTTATTAGGAGTGGAATGGAAGAGGGAGAGGAGAGGCGTACTTGTAGGGAGTTGTAGGAGGCCATGGCTGCGCTGACGTATCGAGGGACCAAATAGACCGGCACAGGCCTATCGCAAGCTTCTTGTCTCCCCCCACCACATTAACACCCAAGAACTCAAAGCAGCAATCGTGAGTACTTGCTGTCCTCTTCGTCTTGGTGTAGAGCATGTGTGCTGACGACGTGCCCAGATGTCCGCCGCGCAAAAAGTGCAGCAGCACCCCATGTACATCCAGGCGCAAGGCCAGGCCTCGTACTACCACGCCCAGCTCGACAAGGAGGTTCGTCGTCTTCTTTTTTCCCCTCTTTTTTAAGCCCACTGACAAGGTCTACAGCTCGCTAAATATCCCATACTCGTCCAGCTCGAGCAGCGCACGCAGGTGCCCAAGACGTACACGGTCATCGGCGGCGCCGCGCTGCTCGTCCTCCTCCACCTCATCAACCCCCTTGCGGCGTTCATCTCGAACCTCGTCGGCTGGGGCCTCCCCGCATACCTCTCCTTCAAGGCCATCGAGACGCCCAGCCCCCAGGACGACATCCAGTGGCTCACGTACTGGGTCGTGTTCGGCTTCTTCAACTTTTTGGAGAGCTTTGCGCTGCGGATCGTCTTGTACTACCTCCCCTGGTATTTTGCGTTCAAGACGGTGTTTATCTTGTGGCTGCAGCTGCCTGCGTTCAAGGTGAGTCGAGTCGAGTCTCTTTTCGTTGCAATACACGACTGGTCTGCGTCGGGGGTGTTTGTACTGCGGCGCACCGCTGCGTGCGTAGCCTCGCCTTAGTCTGCATAGTACACGTACGCACTCATCCGACCCGTGTTTTCCGCGTGTCCCCGTGAGACAGCGGTTACCGCTTGCTCTTTTTTTCTCGCTTGGCTATCTAGCCTCGTCGTCCTTCTGCACCGTCCGTCGTCTGTTCATTTCATCTACTAACAAACTTCCCAGGGCGCCCGAACCATCTACCTCTCCCTCCTCAAGCCCGTCCTCCTCAACGGCCGCGCCAGCGTCGTCGCCACCTCCACCACCGACGCTGCCAACGCCGCGCTCCACGAGTGAATACTTGGTCCATCCAAAGTGGTCGACGGGGTCGTGTGCCGGATTATGGTCCCTTAGAACAATCTCCCTCGTAGCCTAGCGCCTAAACTTCTTCCACCCACGTCATCCTCTTTTTTGCCCTGCTCCTAGCCTGGTTTATTCTACGAATCTTCTACGTCTTCATGTGGTGTACACGTTAGTGACGAGTGACGAATAACTTTTTGCATGACACGACGATTGACGAGTATGACGACTGGCGCGCAATTGGTCCGACGCGGAGCCCGATTACGCGCACCCGATTTGAAGCTTAGCTTGCGAATGATGCATGGTATTACAACGGATACTACGCTCAGGATACTTAAATAGAATGAATAGAGTGAATAGTACGAAGGTTTCAGTGCGATGTCCCTCTACTCCGCCGTCACCGTCAATGTACACCAATCCGCTGCCGTCAATGTACACCAACGCCACTTCATGGCCAGCACACGCCGCCCCCTCATGAGCAGCACCCCGGCGCGGGCGCGGCAGGTGCCGTGCCACCCACGCGCACGTTGGCGACTGAGGGCCCGCCTGCTGCGGCGCCCGCGTCGCCGCCTTGCGAGTCGATGAGGCGCGTTTTGATGTCCCTGGGGGGATAGTGTGGTTAGTTAGAGGAGGATAGGATAGGGGTGGAAAGGAGAAGGACGGGCAGGAAGGGGGTAGGGCGGGTAGGAAGGTGCCGAGGAGCATCGAAGCATAAAAGTATAATGAAGGCGAAGGGAGAAGGTCGAGGGGTGGATGAGGGACAATGCCAACGGCGCGGGCAGCAGAGACATGCGCATGCGTGCACATATTCGAGCGCCGTCAGTATGACCTGCAGCGCCCGACAAGAGAATGCCTGCGGCGCAAGCCAGAGAGACATGCTCGGGTCGGGTTAGGAGACATTTGCCTGCGGCGCACCCATAGGTGCCGCTAGGCGGCCTCATAACGGCGCTCTCGTATGATCCATGGCCTGCGGCGCCCGAAAGGAAACATGCACTTGCGCATGCTCGGGCCGCTAACGCGGTCCTCGTAGGAAGAGGCAGCCTCCGGCGCCCGAAGAGCGGAATGCCTGCGGCGCAGGCGGAGTGCCGCTACGACAGCCTTGAGCGCCTAATGGCGTTGTGCGCGGGACTCGAGCACTTGACGGCGCTCTCGCTCCATCCGGACATGAAACAGCCACCCACCTTGCCAAGGTAAAAAACGCCTCTTCCACCCCCTCATTAACTTTCGCGCTCGTCTCCATAAACTTGATGCCGAGCTCTGCGGCGAGCTCGCGGCCCTGTTCCTCAGTGACGGCCTTCTTGTCGGTCCAGTCTGACTTGTTGCCAATGAGAATCTTGTTTACGCCCTCAGAGGCGTGCTGCTCGATGTTGGCGTGCCAGGTACGGATATCTGGGTGAAGAGTAATACGAGTGGCAAAGTCAGTCAGTAGTGGCACAAAAAGGGACGATAAACGGACTGTTGAACGACCGCTCGTCGGTAACGTCGTACACGAGCAGGATGCCCATCGCGCCGCGGTAGTACGCCGTCGTGATCGTCCGGAAGCGCTCCTGCCCCGCCGTATCCCACTGCGCGGCAAATTCCAATTAGTCGGTGTTCCGCAGACTGCGGCCTGTATTGTACACACAATCTGCAGCTTGATCCGCCGGCCGTCGAGCTCAATGGTGCGGATCTTGAAGTCGATGCCGATGGTGGTGATGAAGGACGGGGTCCAGGCGTCGTCGCAGAACCGCAGCAGCAGGCACGACTTGCCCACACCAGAGTCTCCGATTAGGAGGAGCTGGGGAGGATATTAGACTAGGGCTTCGAGTAGACGCAGAGGGCAGCACACCTTTATGAGAAAGTCGTAATGGGGAGACATGATTCGAAGAGAGGAGGAGGTGACACGAAATGAAAGACACGTGACCTTTGGATTTCGACTTGCAACAGCTTTCGACTGGGGTAAATTACGGCGGTGTCCACGACGGGTACGACGTACGACGTTTATTCCGTTTGGCTCTGCTCGGGTATCTATCCTTCTTCGGTCTCTGAGCGTCCCAGGTCTCAAATATTCGGTTTTTGAGTCAGGGAACTTTAACCTGGTCGAAGCTCAGACTCAGGGTTTCTTCGGACAGCATATTATGGCTCTGGATTGACTTCGACTCCAACTCGATTATTCTGTCCTGGGCTTCTCGGGACTCGGACGGTTTCATCTTCACTCGTCTCGGGATCTGCCCCCATCCTGACTTCGGCGGATAACTCCGTACCGAACCTTTACCCCAGGACCTACCATCCCAGGGACGGTGTAGTGGTAACACGTCTTTTTTATTAGTGCGAATCAAAATGAGTTCAAGTCAAGTTTAAGTGGAAGTCTCCCTCGATCCGGGGTCGGGCCATTCATGTAGGACAGATTTTTTTCTTTCTTGTCGGAGATTTAGTTTTTTTCATCTCATCTCGCAGTCCTGGTTCCACGACGCCCGAAGGTTGGATTCTATGCGTACGAAGAGCGCCGGCTTCCTCTAGCTTGAACAATCGAGTTTTTTTTCTTTCATTGAATGTCTTCCACTCCTGTGCTGTTGGTTTCCCCAGTCGTTCTCGTGGAGGCCATTCCCATTCCATCATTTATTTATCTGATACGCAGCTTTGCTTGTAGCCATTTTACCTCCTCATAATGGCAAAGCTTGTTATATACCGAGCCGGGGTGGACCTGAAGAGTAAAGGCCGAGGGACCGGAGGCTCCGGTATGTCGGAGCGTCGGAGGGCCGGAGGGTCTGGAACGTATACAAAGGAGGATCACAACACCACAGGGGGTCAAGGGTGAGTGACTACCCTAACCGGCAGGTATCTGATAGAGGAAGACAAGTCGGAGTACCGGAGGGAACCGGAGAGTACAGAGACGACTCAGTGCAAGGAAAGTGAGCCAAGCAACGTCAATTATCAATCTGACGTATAAGACATATTAAAGATGTATTTATACTAAGTAGCTAGTTGTATTCCATAAAAGGAAGGGGAGTGGTTCTTAACAATAAGACAAGTCAGATGGACTGCTGAGAAGTCGTATGACAATAAATGAGAAGACGGGAAGACGGATAAATGGGAAACACTCAGTAATCCTTCATTGCGTAAAAACCCGATGATACCAGATGGTCCGGAGGCTCCGGTAATATACCGGAGCCTCGGAACCTACCGGAACTACCGGAAGGTCAACGAGGGAGCTGGGGATGTTGCATGGATATGACAGTATCCCCCTCTTAGGTTCCTTGTTATGTAACGTGCCTGCAAGCTAACACTGTTACCAACTGAGCCAAAAGGCCACTATGACAGGTTAATCCTGTCATAGGCTGCAGACTATATATACATGATTACACACATTTTGCATGCATGTAACAGTGCCCCCCCATTAGGCACTGAGCCCTCGAAGTGCGAAATGATCCTAGAATGGATCCGAAATGATCCTGGAATGGATCCGAGATGTCCCGGAATGGGACGGAAGCCCAGGAATGGGCCGGACCGGGGACGGAACCCCGGGTGCACTTCCGAGAACCACATGATACACAGTAGACCCCCAGGTCACATGATCGACCTGCCGGACGTTGCCGAGTTCAAATAATGACAAACTTCCCAGGTTCTCCAGGCCTGAAAAAGAATGCCACCAACAGGGATTGAACTCGCGACTGGTTTAAACCTGTCATACTGTTATGTAACGTGCCTGCAAGCTAACACTGTTACCAACTGAGCCAAAAGGCCACTATGACAGGTTAATCCTGTCATAGGCTGCAGACTATATATACATGATTACACACATTTTGCATGCATGTAACATTCCTCTCCCATGAGGAACCCAAAAGGAATGAAGTTTGTCGAACAATGAGGAAGTGTGGGAAAATAAACAAGATCAAAAAGTCGCGTGCTGTTGGTTTTGACTCAGACATTTCTTTCTTTTGTACCACCACCATCTCCGGCACCAAACACGATGTCGTCCAGCAACAACAGCAGCCAGGGACGCAAGTGGTCGTCGGACAACGACCGCAACGACGCCGGCAAGGGCAAGGCACAGGCCTCGACGTCGGAACTGCACGAGGAGGCCATGCAGCGGTTCTACGAGGAGTGGGAGGAGCGCCGGGCCCGCCTGATTTCGGCGTATCAGGAGCAGGCAGAGGAGGCCGCGCAGCGCGCAGAGGTGGCGAATGAGGAGGCCGCTCGAGCCCTCCAGCTCATTCATGACCTGGAGGCGCTTGACGCAGAGGCTCCAGAATTTGACGAAGTGCCGGTCACCGAAACGATGAAGTCGGTGTCGCCAGAGCGTGCGGAGGGAGGAGATGAGGTGGACGAGCTGAATGACGAGGACGACAGCGATGTCGAGCAGGAGGGTGAGGATGGTGCGTCACAGTGAAAACTGGAGGTTCCGGTACTAACAATTTTTTATTTATTTTCGTAGTCTGCGATTCCTGCCGCAAGAGCGGGCAGATATGCGTGGTCGAGGCGGGACGCACCGCATGCCGGCGGTGCCG
Source organism: Mycena maculata (assembly GCA_029448575.1). NCBI lineage: Eukaryota > Fungi > Basidiomycota > Agaricomycetes > Agaricales > Mycenaceae > Mycena > Mycena maculata. The sequence continues at coordinate 28,049 of JARJLG010000294.1, read as the reverse complement.
CGACAAGCACATCCAGTGCAGTCACGTGCGGCCTCTTGGTCCTCCCTGAGTCAACAAGTGTCGTGCTGCGCAGGAGGCCTGTCGCCAGGGGTCCGCACCTGTTGCGGGGCCCTCGCAGACACGCCGGAATGCCGGAACGGAGCGGGCTGACCGGAGCGACCACGAGGTGCGCGATCGCACGAGGAAGGAGCGGGAACGGAGGGCCTGGAAGGGGGAGAAGAAGGAGAGCATGAGCCGGAAGCTCCAGGAGCTTGAGGCAGACGTCGGGTACCTCGGAGAGCAGGTGGGGCGCACTATGATGCGCTATAAGCTGGCATACCGAGCGTGCCAGCTTATCCTGAAGACGCTTGCGGTGCCGGAGAGTGGTAGGGAGGTACCGCCCGGAGTTGAGCGAATGCTCCGGTGGATGGCGGCCGACATGGAGGCCTCCACGTGGGACTTCTCCCTGGCGGAGGAGGCAGAGCTCGATCAGCTCGTGGAGGAGGAGGGGAAAGATGAGGACGTGTGGCCGGTGAAGTACCGGCGGTTGATGAAGCGCAGGAGCCCCGTCTTGGCGGAGAAGGAGGTGGAACCCGCTGAGTCAGAGGACTCAGAGGCGGAACCGGAGGCTCCGGTTGCGCCCCGAGCCTGTTCCACATCCTGGCCCACGGACTTCCGCGTCGTGGAAGGCGAGGAGGATGTGGAGATGGTCAACGAGGGGATGGATGTGGATGCGCCTGAGGCGCCAGAGGGGCCGGGAGGGCCCGAAGAAGAAATCGCCACGACGTCCAGAGTCGCAAGCCAAGTCAAACCCGACCCGGAGCCTGTCCCGCCTCCGCCGCCCACTCCTTCGCCAGCACTGGAGCCTCCCATGCAGGTGAAGAGGGAGTCGGAGGTGCGAGAGTTCCAAACCCTCGTGTTGCAGCCGGGAGCACCAGCCGGATTCCACGAGGAGGGTGGAGTGTATGTTTTGGACGATTCAGAAGAGGAGATGGGGGAGCCAGAGGCTCCGGAAGAGCCGGAAGCGTCCGGAAGCAAGGAATGAAGGCCCTGGAGGCCTAAGGACAAAATAGACATTTGTAAATAGTGAAATGAGCGTTGTATTTTGAATTTGGATGAATTTTGTTTTCTTGGTTTTAATTTTGTGTGATGAGTTAATATTCGGGTCCGGGCTTATTCGGAAAGCACCGGTGGAAGTTGTCGATGTGTTCGGCTGCGTCCAAGTCGTCGGCCCCAACCTAAGCGTACTGATCGTCAGTGTTCTCATATCCGAGCCACTCAACATAGTATCGGAGCTTAGTTCGGAACCTCCGGTCGATCTTCGAGTCAACGATTTGCTTGATTTCAAAGTGCGACTCGCCGTCGATGATCTCTACGGCTGCCGGAGGCGGCTCCTCACGTCCCGGGAATGGATTCGGAATGTGCGGTTCGAGTTGGGAAATATGGAAAACTGGATGGACCTGCGACAACGATTTCGGGAGCCGAATGGTATAAGAAGCGGCACTGGGTTTGCCAATAACTTCGTAAGGGCCAAGGTACGTCTCCGAGAATTTCGGAGTTGGCCGGCTGATGTGGAGATGCTTTGCAAGGATGAAAACCTGATCGCCAATCGAAAGCGGAGGTTGCGGGGAACATTTCCGGTGTCCAGTTTCCTTATACCGCTCCTGGGCAAAAGTGATTTGCTTCCGGAGGAACTGGTGAAGTTCCTGAAGATTAACGACAAAATCCTTGGCGTACATGTTCGCAACATCACGTTCTGGATGAACTGTGATTGCCAGATTGTAACCCTTGTTAGCGAAGAAGGGGGAGATGCCGGTCGAAGCGTTCGGAGCGTTGTTGAGAGCGAATTCCGCGAGCGGAAGGAGTCGGTCCCAATCGTCCTGTTGATACGAGCAGTAGATGCGGATATATTGTTCAACAGTCTGATTCATACGTTCCGTTTGACCGTCGGCCTCCAGATGATAGCTGGAGGTATAGTGGATCTCCATATTGAGAATTTCCCCCAGCGACCGGAAGAATGAAGCGATGAATTCGGAGCCCCGGTCGCACGTAACGTGTGCCGGAACACCGTGTTTTGAAAAGACGTGAATGAGGAAGAGGCGAGCGAGCTCCGGCGAATTAATATGGGTATTGCAAGGAATGAGAATGACCTGCTTGGATGACCGATCAACAATCACCAAAATGCAGTCAAACTCGCCGGAGAGAGGGAGTTGCTCGATGAAGTCCATGGAAATGGAATGCCAAGGCCGGAGCGGAACTGGAAGTGGTTTCAGGAGTCCGTAAGACCGATGCCAAGGCTTTTTGTTGCGCTTGCATAGAACACACGACCGACAGTAATCTCGAACGAAGGTCCGAACCTCCAGCCAAGTGTACTCGCGGCGTACGAGTGCTAAAGTGCGATTTTGTCCAAAATGGCCAGCCAACTCGTGATCATGCAAATTCTGCAGAACACGTACGCGGAGCTGGTCCGGAGCGTCTCTGGAAACCACCGGAACATAAATGTGATCATAGAGCCGGAGCATGCCGGAAGGGTCGAGTTTCCAGCGCGGAGTGGTGCCGGAGGCTGCGGAAGCGAGTCCCGCGATGGCAGCTGGATCATCATTGTAGTGGGCACGAATGTCGGAATAAAGCTTCTCAACATCCATAACGATGGAGGAACGGAGGGTAATTTCCTCGAGGAATGTGGCCTGGAGCGACGCGGTGAGTTGATCTTGAGTGAAAATGGGGCGAAAATTTCGAGGATTCAATTGGCCATAAGCCCTATCCCCCTCTTTAGGGTAGACGTCCCATCGTCTAGTCAAAGGGTCTGGCTTGGCTCTGAGCTTACCCGGACAGAACCGGATAACCATGTTGAAGTGGCACAGGTATTCCGACCACTGGACTTGGTGGCGAGTGAGGATTTTAGTCGTCGCGAAGTATTCCAGGTTCTTGTGGTCGGTTACGATGTCGACCAGAAGCTCCGGTCCTTCGAGATAATGCCTCCAGTGTTTAAAGGCGTCGAAGATGGCCAGGAGTTCTTTGTCGTGAGTGTCGTAGTTGAGTTCGGCCGGACTGAGTGTCCGTGACCGGAACACAATGGGATGGATTTCGCCATCGTCTCCGAGGATGGAGAGAATCGAGGCGATTGCATAATCAGAGGCGTCGGTTTCGACAGTGAGCTGCCGGAACAGAATCCAGTGCGAAAGTACCGGAGCCTCCGTGAACACGTGCTTGAGGGTGTCGAATGTGAGTTGGCAAACTGGGGTCCAATCCCATCGGATGTTGGAACGAGTCAGGCGAGTAAGAGGGATCGTGATTGCCGAGTAGTTCCGAATGAAACACCAATAGAAATTACAAAACCCAAGGAAGGACTGAAAGTCCTTCACTTTCCGGGGTTCCGGCCAGTCAACGGTGGTGGAAACCTTGTCCGGAGACATCCGGAAGCCTTCCAGCGACAGGATGTAACCGAGATATTCGCAGGTGGTGATGCTGAACTCGCACTTGGAGAGTTTGCAGTAGAGTCCGGCCTTCCGGAGGTGCTGGAGCACCTCCCGAACATGTTCGGTATGTTGGGACGGATCATCGGAATAGATCAATATGTCGTCCAAGTAAATGACGACGTACACGTCCAACAGATCCGCGAACAGACTGTTCCGGAACCGCTGAAAAGTGGCCGGAGCATTGGTAAGGCCTTCCAGAACAACCCGGAATTCGAAGGACCCATAGCGAGAACGAAAAGCCGTTTTAGGTTCGTCACCCGGAGTGATCCGGAGAAGATGGTAAGCGTGCCGGAGATCAAGTTTTGTATAGATGCGGGCCTTCCTGGGAGCATCAAGGAGATCGGCGATGAGAGGAAGCGGATAGTGGTCCTTCTTTGTGATCCAATTGAGACCCCGGTAGTCGATGCACAACCAGAGACTGCCGCCCTTCTTCTTGGCGAAGAGAATAGGAGCTCCATGACTTGAACGAGTCGGGTATATAAATCCCAACTTCAAGTTCTTGTCGATGAAGTCCTGGAGGCCAGCGAGCTCAGTAGGCGAAAGGGAGTAGATGTGACCAACCAGAGGCACCTCCACGTCCAGGAGCTCGATTTTGAGGTCGAATTCTTGATGAGGAGGAAGATTGTAAGCTTCCTGCTCAGAGAAGACGTCAGCGAACTCGTGGTATTCGGAAGGTAGACCGGAAGTGTCCGGAGCTGTTGCGGAAGAAAGCCGGGCACGGGCTTCCGAGGCTGTGGCGTGCAGAGTATATTGACAACAATCCTTGTCTCGAATGATGGAGCGGTAAGCCGCAGCAGACACGAGAGACACAAGCGGAGGGGTAGAGAAAGGACGAGGCCCGGAGGCCTCCGGAATCTCCATGGAAGGAGCAGGAGATGGTGGAATCATCGGAGTCGGTGTAGGCGCCGGAACCGGAACGACTTGTACCGGAGGTGCCTCGTCCGTAATCGGAACTACCGTAGCAGATCCCGGAATAATTTCCGGGGTTGTCGACAGGGATTTCCTTGCGGGATCGGGCCGGAATGTGATAGTGGCTTCGGACCAGTTAATCAACGGATTAATGTGGCTGAGCCAATTGTATCCCAGGACCAGATCGCAAGGGGAATCGAGACGTGTGCCGAAGAAGTCCATGTATTGGACTTCGCCAGAAGGAAACCGGAGCAACAACTGGAGCATCCGGTCGATGATGGAGGAAGAGCCATTGAGATACCGGACCCGTACCGGGTCCACCGTATACGTGGGAAAAGCATTAGATTCACAGACTTTCAATGATACAAAACAATGAGACGATCTGGAGTCCACAAGCGCACGCACACGGGAGTTGAATCCCGCGACTACTCGAGAGAGAAGAGATGGGGAAATGGAAGAACATAGTTCTGGCTCAGAGATGTCCGACCGGAGAGAGGAAATATTGAGAGAGACATAAAGGGCATTAGGAAAAAGAGCGAAAGCGTTGAGACGAACCTCGGTGAGCACCCGTGAGTCAACGCAACTCGGACCAGGTGCGGAGGATTCCGAGTTGCTGATCAATTTTTTGACTCAGCAGCCATGGCGGCTGGCGTAGCTGGAGCCGCCGGAGCCTGGGTGGTCATACCGGAGGTCGAGGCCTGGGCGGCTTGAGCATTAGCCTGCCCAGGACGCTTGTTGCAGTTGTCGGCAGTGTGACCCTTGCCTCCGCAGTACATGCAGAGGTTGTTCTTCTGGCGGCGCTCGCATTCATCCTGCTTGATCTTCCCGCTGGCGTCGAGCTTGTCGGCGTAGGCGTGAGCGGCAGGAGTAGCATCGGACGACTTGGCCTTGCCTTTTCCCTGGTTACCGGAGTGTCCAGCGTTATTACCGGAGGCTCCGGCAGTCGCAGCGGTAGAGGACGGCATGGGAGCGTTGGAGGATTTAGAACTCTTGCCGGGTTTCGGGTTGCCGGATTGACCTCCGGTAGCGTTACCGCCACCGGAACCAGAGGGTTTGTTGTGTTCACGCTCACGGAGCTTCTCCGCCTCGTGTTTCCAGTACCGGCCATCGATGATGTGAGCGACTAACTTCACTCCGTCGAGAGTGTTGGCATAGTTGTGATGAACCATGTCGTCCTTGATCCGACGGGGAAGTCCTTCGTAAAACTGATACCGGAGGGTGTTATCACTCCACCGGTCAAGACCGAAAGGAAGTCGAACTCGATGATGTAAGTGGTGATCCGGTCGCCAGATTTCATCCAGCACGGGTGAATCTTGTCCTCGGCATCTCCAACCAGATCATGCGGCCCGAAGTTTAACGTAAGTTCCTGAATGAAGACGGCAAAGTTGCCACCCCAGACCGGAATGATGGTCGGGTTGTAAAGGTTGGGGGAAAACCATTGCTGAGCGCTGCCCCGGAGGTACGAAATGATGTAGAGAATACGATCATCATCATCTGGAAAGTCTTGCAGATGCTCCGTGAAGTGCAAATAGCACTGGGTGAGGAAGGAAGAGACTTTAGCCGGGTCCGGTCCATCGAAGGTGTCCGGATTACGGAGATTGGATCGGTTGGAACGAGGAGGAAGGTCCGCGGGACGAGCGGAGAATACATTGATGGCATCCCGGAAGGTCCGGATGGTGTCCATAATCAAGGCCTCATTGGCCTCGGGCGTCGGAACACGATGAGGGGCACGAGGTATACCGGGACCTCCAGGGCCACCGCCAGGGGGGCCTCCGGGTGGACCTCCTGGAACACCAGGACCACCAGGACCACCAGGACCGCCAGGACCTCCGGGGCCACCTCCGGGTGGACCGCCGGCAGGGCCGGGCGGTGGACCAGCACCACCACCTCTGCCGCCACCACCATTACTGCCACCATCGCCTCAAGACAAGTCAGAAGGACTGATGAGAAGTTGTATGACAATAAGACGGAAAGATAGAAAGACGGATAAATGGGAAACGCTCAGTAATCCTTCATTGCGTAAAAACCCGATGATACCGGATGATCCAGAGGCTCCGGTAATATATCGGAGCCTCGGAATGTACCGGAAGTACCGGAAGCTTGATGTGAAGACTGGGGATGTTGCATGGATATAACACTGACCCATGGAGCTGAGGGATTCATGAAAACAATAATTGGTGTCCGACGCTGCAGCCGGCTCTGCATCTTGGAGATCCCCCAATATTGCATTCGGGGATTCGGAAAATAATATGAGTCGGGCTACAATTGTCGTTACTGGCCCATGGAGCTGAGGGATTCGTGAAACAATAATTGGTGTCCGACGCTGCAGCCGGCTCTGCAACTTGGAGATCCCCCAATATTGCATTCGGGGATTCGGAAAATAATATAAGTCGGGCTACATTGTCATTACTGACCCATGGAGCTGAGGGATTCGTGAAAACAATGATTGGTGCTGCAGCCGGCTCTGCATCTTGGAGATCCCCCAATTGCATTCGGGGATTCGAAAATAATAATTGTGAGCTAGCCCACATATGAGTCATACTTCTGCGCGTTGAGTCAGGATGGTGAGAACAGCCACAGCGTTGGACACCATCTCGGGGACGCCATCTCGGCAATTGTGTTCGGTACAATTAGTCCACCACTGCATACCTCCATCTGCTTGCACATCGTTTCTTGATAGCGTAGTAATGCGAGCTGCCAAGCATTCAATAAGATAGAGCACTGCAGCAATAAACAGCTTCACAAACCCAGCGTATTACACTGAATATGCGGGATGACTCACTTCGTGACTACACGAAGAATTTCGTGCATTTTGTGGGCGTATGACACCTCACAATTGGTGAGGCAAGACGTGGATAAGACTGTTGATAATAAGGTGCAAACCAAGCTGGTCGTCCGATCGTCGCCACTGATCGAAACCAATCATTCATCCGACAATGATGGCCAAATTGTATAGGGTGACGGTGATTACATACGCTGCTAGATACTTTGTATTTACCAGTACCTGGATTCAGTCCAGATCTAATCCCGACCCTATGAGACGGGATTAATACAGAGGAGGAACACAGAGGAGGAACCAGAAAAACACGAACTTGAGCGGCCCTCCTTGACGGTTTCACCGACACCTCCTTTTTGAAGTTCGCAACGATGGCGTTTTTTGCGGCGTCGCTTGTGACTTTGAGGTGGGCTTGAAAGAGGCACTTTGCGGGCCAGTTCTGCGTGTAATGCTTTAGGTCAGGGAACTTGGCCTTCATCTGGACGACGAAATCGATATTGACGGAATGAAGGGACAAATGGCAACTCACTGCGTGGAACACGCGCTTCACCATGGCTGTGTCCTGGTAGGACAGAGTCGTTTTCAAATTCAGATGCTTTTTGGCCAGTTTGTGCACTTCATCCTGGTTAAACGAGGGAATGAGTGGAATGAAAGAGGAAATGACGCAGAGAACATGCCGTCATTTTCACTATCTGCTTATCTCTATTGTCTTCATTACCTTTATGCACGAACTCCTTATGCTGCTTGAGCGTCTGTCGCGTCAAGCCTTTGGGGCATGCAATCTTGGGAGTGGTAACGCCCCCACCATCGCCGTCAGAGCTGCCGTCGGCGTCCCTCTCAGTCATATCAGAGAGTGGACTGCCGGGATCAGAGGGCGGGGCCAAAGACGAGGGCGGAGCGCTCTGCCTAGAGGACGTCGGAGCAGATGGGATAGGGTTGTTGGCAGGTGCAGCCTGCGCGAAGGTGAGGACTTTCACAACCTTGCCAGGGACCTTAAAGTTCTTGGTCATGGCGTCTGAGGCGGAGGTAACAGTGAGATCCTCGTGCAAGAAGAGGGGTCAGAGGGTTGGGAGGTGAAGGTCCGGGGCCGACAAAAGCATTATGACCGGTGGCAGAGGTGGCTGTGCTTCGGCGTAAGGAGAGTCAATGGTGGTAGGGGGCATGGAGCGTGGAGAGGGGTGAAAAAGAGGGACCAGGCGGTTTTGAAGACTTCAAGCCACACACGCAACATTGTTCTGACAGCTAGCACTGTGCATCAGCATTGATCACAAGCGAAAAAACAATACGCTACCTTCCAGTTATTGTTGCAGATACGTCAGATCATTTGGCGCGTGATACCGGGCGCGGAGACAAAAAAAAGGGTTATCTCCGCAAGAGATATAGCCTGGATGCCAGGTTGTTTAAAATCGAAACAGAACTAGAGTTGAAGCTCTGTCGAAAGCACGCATCCATGTTTTTCCTCTTTGCTTGAGGACCATCGTCGAAGAACGGTATCTACGCATGCCACAAAGCATTGCAAGGGCACATCGGGCCGATAGAAACTCTCGGCGCAACCGACGATGGAAAACTGCTGGCAAGCGTAGGTGAGTCTCGGAAACAACAAATTAACTTCAGTCGACTGACCTCAGAAAATGGCAGGGGCTGACGGTACATTGGTTTGGAACCTCGAGAAGATGCTGCAGCTTCGGGGTCCCAGCAACACAGGGAGCAGAGGGGCCACGAGCGCCATCGTGTGGGTTAGGCGTGCCGATGACCCCGGCGACACTCTATTCTATGGAACGCAGGAAGGATTCCTCGTGTGTTGGCGACAAGGCGGAGTAAGTGTGCGTCGTGGCTGTCATGTTTTTGGGTTAACGGCTCGTAAAAGGCGGTAGCATACTTCTCGGAATGGTCGTGTGTGCGTATGACAAACCCTGGTGAAGTGATGGGGCTCGCATTCGATGCCGTCTCGAGCCGCCTTGCCACTTGCAACCGAAATGGCAACGTCAAGGTCTACGCGCTAGATGCGGATTACAACCTGTGTCTGCTCTACTCGAGACCCATCGTGGTTCCCAAAAGCTCCCCGAAAGCCATCGCTCTTGGCGAAATGAACGGCAACGAGCGGGACATAATGGTGTTTACCATCTACAGTGGACACATATGGGTAGTGGGATAACGGCATTGCATGGATTAACACTGATTTTTTGAAGCCATATCCTCCGCTTTGGTCAAGTCATCGCAACCTGTTATATCCATGCAACATCCCCAGTCTTCTCGTCGACCTTCCGGTAGCTCCGGTATGTTCCGAGGCTCCGGTATATTACCGGAGCCTCCGAACCATCTGGTACCATCGGGTTTTTACGCAATGAAGGATTACTGAGCGTTTCCCGTTTATCCGTCTTCCTTCCTTTTCACTTATTGTCATACGACTTCTCATCAGTCCATCTGACTTGACTTATTGTTAAGAACCACTCTCCTTCCTTTTATGGAATACAATTAGATACTTAGTATAAATACGTCTTTAATATGTCCTGTACGTCAGATTGATAATTGACGTTGCTTGGCTCACTTTCCTTGCACTGAGTCGTCTCCGTCCTCTCCGGTTCCCTCCGGTACTCCGACTTGTCTTCCTCTATCGGGTACCTGACGGTTAGGGTAGTCACTCACCCTTGACCCCCTGTGGTGTTGTGATACTCCTTCGTATACGTTCCGGACGCTCCGACATACCGGAGCCTCCGGTCCCTCGGCCATTTACTCTTCGGGTCCACCCCGGCTTGGTATATAACACAACCTGGGAACTTGGTGGTTTCATGTGAGTGGACCAGACCTCTTTCCATCGTTGTCAAAATACTTATAGCTTGCAGTGGCGATGGCTGTATCGACTCTAGCAAGACGGTGATGTGTATTGGCGACCCTATGACAGGGGTCAACATTCACTGTCATCAAAACAACAGCCACATCAAGATCAAACTTTCGGATGGCGTATTGACGCACCGGAAATCAGGCGTATCAGCAGCCATTTCTACGCCACGGATACGATGTGTTCTGCGACTCATTTCCATGCAGCGGAAACAGAAGCCGATATGCCCCGTATCCTCGGGCTTGAAAAGCATCACGGAAGTCCCGGTTTCAAGATTGATTTCAGACTACAGGATTCGTCGTATTTCCGATCTGATTTCGCCGCAGCAGATTTCTAATCGGATACTTAACCAGTTCACACTAACTTCCGGTGGGGGGAAATTTAGCTATTTGATGTGTGTTTGTTTCACATTTTTCACTTTGATTTCTCGTGAAAAAATTAGTGAAAAAACTTTTGGTTTTTTCACCTTCATTTTCACCTTGAGTTCAGTCAAAAAATGCATCTTAACAACATCACAAAATTTGTTTCACATTTTCCACTTTGATTTCAAGTCAAAAAAGTGGTGAAAATGTTTGAAATTTTTCACTTCTTTTTTCGGTGAAAAATGGCTATAAATTGAACGACATTTTTTATCAATTTTTGCACTCAAAAATGTGAAATGTTCAACCAGTGATTGCCCTGCGTGCCCACGACCATGCATAGCTGGTCGGTTTCAGCGGCGGTCAATATCCATTGTAGCTATCGTCCATATCATTCTTAGTTTAGTGCACTGTGTAATGCGTAACTGTTATGAATGAAATATTTTCCCGCTTTCAAATCAATCCTCAATAAAACCTGCCAATATCTCCCAAAAGCCGCATATTCCTGGATAATGCGGCCCAATTGGCACCAATTCTCGGGGACATAACCAATTTGATAATCGGCCAATTATGAGCAATTATGAACAATTGTTGATAATTTGGCCTATTTTGGACTTTCGGGTTTTCTTGATGCTTGCAGCGGTAAGTTCCGATTAAGGCTCCAACCGTACTATGAGTGCATCCCACCATAGTGGCAATGGTGGTAACTGGTAGGGACTTGACACGCGCAGAAAGTCATATTTTATCCTGTCGTTGCTGAGTTGTTGAGGTGGTTCAATGTCTCTCTCTCTCCGGTAAGTGATACTAGAGTAGACGTGGATGGGCGGGCGGATAGGTCTGTTTCCCGACAAATTCGGTATGTGATCTCTGATTACACAGCGATCCATCCAGGTTGTGATCCGAAACATTTTCCTTCTTGGTTGTCCGCCGCCTGACTACAGCTCAAAGACTCAGCGGCCACATACCGAATTTGTCGGGAAACAGAGTCCGACGGATTACAATGCACTCTCTGATGACAGGCGGCCTGCGCCTGCGGCCTATGATCCTAACGGACGGTTCGCAGCATGTATCCCGCCGGGATTCCCGAATCCACCATGAGTAATGCTCCTGGTATACACAACTGGCAGCAAGTTAAAAGTGGGTGTACAATTCCATTCACAGTCATCCTAATATGCTCCCAGCCATATCCTTTGCCTTTCTAACCCTTCTTTATCCTGCAAGTGCTGCCGGAACTGGTCCCTCGGTATCGCTGCCATACGGGACATTCCAGGGATCGACGACCGGGAACCTCACCGAATTCCTCGGTGTCCCCTTTGCGCAGGCGTACGTCCCTCCTATTTCCTGCGAGAACCGTCTCCCTTGTCGACTGACTAATGTGCAAGTGGACGATTCGAACTTCCCCGCGCTCCCGCCTTGCTCCCGTGCATTCAAAATGCGACCGAATACGGCCCCGCGTGCCCGCAGCAGGCGATATCGCCCTTCGTCCTACCGTTCAACTATTCGGGGCCCACTGGAGTTGCGACGTATCAGTCCATCTCGGAAGATTGTGCGTCCGCAGTCCGTTCCTTGCTCGGCTTTAATTTATTTTGACTTCCCAGGCTTGACACTCGATATCTTCAAACCCAGCACCGCGAATGCAAGCGCTAATCTCCCTGTTCTCGTCGTAGGCTTATCATAGTCTCGTATTTTCCACCACATTCTGAAACCGTTTGGTAGTGGATTTACGGGGGTATCTCTTTTTTTTTCATTTAATTTACTCAGAGAATTTTAGTTGACTCTTACGTAGGCGGCTTCGAGACCGGAAACTCGCGCGATACCGACGTCTCCCCCGTGGTCGAGCGCTCAATCCTCACGGGAGAACCAGTTATTGTCGTGACGCTGAATTACCGGTTGACGGGTGAAGGCCTCCATGCCCTAAATATAAAATGCCCTAACGCAGTTCCCTGTAGCATTCGGTTTTTTAGCGGGACAGGAAGTGGCATCGGCAGGAATCACTAATTTGGGGTTGAGAGACCGTATGTGATGTCTATTCCCTGGTAGTCCGTCTATTAATATTGTGATGCACCGACAGAGATATTTGGTCTGGATTGGGTCCAGCAACACATCGCCGCGTTTGGCGGGGATCCTCAGCGGGTAGTCGTGTATTTCAATTTCTTACTTATTGCGCACATCTCTGGACCTAAAATTACAGCGGCGGCTTCAGTGCAGGGTCGATCTCAACCGGTCTCCTCCTCCTCCGCAACAACCGAAACTCAAGCACTTTGTTTCGTGGAGCATTCATGGTGTGTAGTTGGATTCCGATTCATCTATCTTTGCTCCTTGCTCAAGTTGTCTATCCATGTTCACCAGTTGTCCGGCTCGCCGGAAACCTGCCCCTCCATCGCAGATGGCCAAGTGGACTATGACGGCCTTGTGGCAGCAAATAACTGCACTTCTGCAGCCGATACGCTCGCCTGTCTCCGGGCGGTGCCATTCGACGCATTCATGGCGACAGTCAACAAGACGGCAGACTACTTCTCGTATCGGAGCCTCAACCTTGTATGGCGGCCACGGGTGGATGGGGATGTTATTGCGCGGGACCCGTTGGTGTCGGTTTCGCAGGGGTTGTACTCCCAGGTTCATCCCGGTCGACTATTTTAATACTAAATGCACGAACTAACGGAGGATCGGCAGGCGCCATTCATGACGGGCAACGACGACGACGAGGGGACGTATGTCCGATGGATGGTTCAATGCCCTCCGAAACAATTCTGATCCCTTTCTTCGCTTGGCAGTGTATTCACTCTCCCCCTCGCCAACATCACGTATGTATTCTATTTTCGTTTCGCCACCTATGCATTTGCCTGATCACTACGCAGGACGGATGCCGAGTTCGTGGATTACGTTCATTCCAAGTATGTTACTACAGCCCTCTCATATCCTAAAAGTTATTCAAAGTCACTCTGTATCATAATTAGCTACTTCCCCTCCGCGTCCGCGGAGCAGATCGCGCAGATCGCAAGCCTGTACCCGGATAATCCGTCTCAGGTGGGCCACTTTTCTTTGTTTTTGATTACTTATTAGCGGCTGACACGTCGGAAATAGGGATCGCCGTTCGACACGGGTACTGCAGACCAACTGACGTGTGTCTTACCCTCTCGAACCCATCATGGATTGAACCAATTGATCGGCTGACTCTAGGCCTGAATACAAACGCCTCGCTGCGTTCCAAGGCGATTCGGAGCTCATCGGGCCCCGAAGGTTCTTCCTCGAGCACGCGTCGAGGAGACAGGATACATGGAGCTGGTGTACGCCCATTTGCTCCGTTATCCCTCCGTGGCTGAATATTCAACCTCGCAGTGAACAAGCGCGGCAAGAACACCTCCCCACTGGGCGCATTCCACGTCAGCGACATACCCATCTTTTTCCCAGGAAATACAACAGAGACCACGGCGGTCGATGCCTTGGGTACGCGGAACATCTCCTTGTCGAACATCGTCATATTCACCAGACAACGAATTCAATTCCAGTCAACTTCATCAACACGCTCGATCCCAATCGCTCCGCTGGACCTGCGACTGCGAACTTATCCATCTTCTGGCCGAAGTGGAACACTCCGTCCACTACCGGCTCGACGTCTCTCCTGACCTTCAGTGATCCCGGGGTGGTGAACGTTACGGCGGAAAATTTCCGCGTCGGCGCCATACAATATTTAAATGGGTTGATTTTTGATGAAGCGCTTGCTAAATAGACTGGGGATATATATACGATAATATCGCCATAGAATTGATGTTCAACCAATGTTCAACTTCTTTCAGCACGCAAGTTGCGTGCTGAAAACAAATATTTTCGCGATTTCCATGAGACAGAGTGTCAAGAATGAGCATTACCGATGATGTCGAACGACGAAAAGGTTGTAAAGGAGATGTTGTAGTCTTTATGAGGCGAGAATCAGCTTTGCTCATGTTTAGATGTCGACTTCCTTCTTCCTCTACCTCCATGATCGAAGAGTCCAGTCTACCATCGGATTCATTTCTGTTAAGCCCAGGGCACGGCGGATTCCATTCGCAAATGATCCAACTTCAGTCTTGTCGCGGTGGGCCGACTATAGATCTCTTCCGTTCATAATCTTCTTCGTTCTGGTTGCCACTGGCAGTCGCATACACTGCCCGCGGCGGGACATTGCGACGTGTCGGCTTGCCCACTTTCTCCTTACGGACTTTTCCCCTTTGCAGGACATCATTCTGATTCATTAGGTGGGCTCAGAGTTGATCTCCTGCGCGCAGGCGCAGGCGCAGGAGATCATGTGCCCGTGACCATCATCACATTTGTTTGTTCTCATCCGTTTCCGGCCTAATTGGTGTTCTCGTTCATCGATAACTACGCGCGTGTACTGTATACGATCAACGAGAACTGTAGCTTGTTCTTTCCCTCGTCATATCTCCCTTGTAACCTCCCAGTAACACACCATGGGCCGAGAGACTGTTCACTCCCAGATCACCAACTCCTATCTCAAACATATGGCCGTTCGGGACCTGCTGACTCCCTCTATTGATGACGACGAGGACATCGATGACAATGGGGATGCAGAGGGAGAGCTGCTGGCCAAGGAGGCCCAGTTACGACTTGATCTGGCTATTCTGGAGGCCATAAAGTTGACCCGTTACTTGCGAGGGCGTTCACCTGTACCCAAATCGGGGAACCTCCACCTTGCCTGGGAGTATGCAGAAAACCCGGAGGATCACGGCCGTTTTCAAGGGATGCTTCGTGTCTCCCCCCTGGTGTTCACAGTCATCCTTGAACTTATTAAAAAGCACCATGTTTTCACCAACAACTCGCATGTTCCCCAAACCCCTGTCGACATCCAGCTTGCTGTTACCCTGTATCGTCTGGGACACTACGGCAACGCCGCCTCACTCGAGGATGTGGCAAGACTTGCAGGAATCAGTGAAGGTTCTGTTGAAGCCTTCACATATCGATGTTTCGACGCAATTGAAGATTTACACGACATGTTTGTTCGCCCGCTGACTGCTGCGGAAAAGGAGCATGAAAAGGAGTGGATGGACCAGCACCTAGGATTTAAAGGCTTGTGGTGCGAGGGGTGGATTATGTACGATGGTACCATCATTGTCCTTTACGCCAAGCCTGGGCTTAATGGTGACGCCTATTATACACGCAAAGCGAATTATGGATTGAATGTTCAGGTGTGTCGTGCACGAATGAAGTTTGCAAGCAACTAATTCAAATGCAGGTTGGGAATATTCCCTCCAACCTCCGAATTCGTGATTACTGCCATGGTTTCACTGGCTCTGCTCACGACGCCGCCGCATTTGAACATACCACAGCTGTTCTGACCCCAGACTACCTTTTTGAAGGGGAAGAATTTGCGTGGGGAGATTCAGCATATACACTAAATGCACGCACCATTCCTGTTCATCGACGGCCCGCTGCACTCATCCCAGAGAACGCCATGTTTGACAAAGCCGTCTCTCATTTGCGAGTTCGATCCGAGCACTGTATCGGTGCACTGAAAGGTCGATGGCAATGCTTGCGCGATCTCCGCATAAACATCAACTCAATTGAAGACCATGAACGGGCCTGTCGCTGGATCACAGTTGCAATTATCCTCCATAACCTGGTCATTGACGTTGAGGGAGAGGAATTGGCAGCAGCATTCGGAGGCCTACATGGCACGGCTGAAGAACAACAAGATCGTGGAGACCCAGACCAACCACGCGAGCGGGAATACACAGATGATGAGGGCGAGCAAAAGCGAATTAGATTAACCGCAGAACTACTGGCCCACAGGGGGGGGAATGTGTAGGTATTGAATAAAATTATGGGTAATTAAAGCGAATGAGTAGGAAGAGAAACGGTGAAGTAAAGAGACATAATAATTTTCGGAGGTATTAGAATTCATTGGGAAGAGACTTGCCAAGCTCGATGTCCCATACCAGGGAAAGATGACCAATACGAGGGGATGAGCGATGCGACCTGGGAGTCACCACAGCACGGCGTGGGGTGCGTGGGGTGCGGGGGGTGCGGGGAGTCTTGACAGGGGGAACATCAAGCTCCGCTATCTTCGCCCTCGTCTCCTCGGTGGTGTAGATACCGTGCTTGAGCATCTCCAGAAGCTGTGCCTTCTGTGTGACGAGGAGGCTTTGCCGGCGATGCTCAGCTTGCGCATCAGCACGCTCACGCGCGAGCTTAATATTTTCACTGCACATGATCAGGAAAACAATTTCCACATGCGGACGAAAACACTTACCGAGACGACTCAATGATAACGTCCTCCAACGAGCATTTCTTGGGAATGTTCTTGATCGCCCCACGAGCCTTCTCCATCGCATTACTGAGATCTGCACCGAAGGTGGATGGCTTAGGCCCCTTGACCTGCTGCCCACGAATGCGGTTATTAGTACAGACTGCACGCGACGACGGCGATGAGCCCTGGTCATCGGGATCCTCAGGGTCATCCATTTGAAAGGAGATGGGCGGAGCTGAAAGGTTGCGAAGGACGGGGTCAATCTGCGAGTCATCAACTTGATTTTGGGTCGGAGGCCCAGCCTGCTGGTTATGGACGACCTGACGACCGCGGGGACCAGTCCCAGTTGTTATCAGGGGAGGGACGACATTGGGGCGGGTGCTGAGGAACTTGTGGAGCTCGGAGAAGTAAGGGAAGTCCGTGGTTATTTGTTCTAGGCCAGCGTTAGCGAAAGATACAAGTTCTGACAAAATTATGACGCACCCCAAAGATTCACGGCCGCAGCGGGGGTATCATGGTGCGGACCATCATGGGGGATATAGTAGTTGAGGTAGTGATGAACCCCCGACGCTTCGTCGTCCTCGGGAGCACCCACCCCACCACCAGTCTGGCGGAGAAGTGCAGACTTTTCCTTGTAGATTTTACAGAGACTATAGGTCGTAAGCATGTGTTCCGGAGCATTCGAAGCGACCGTACTCATCGGTTTTCCCTTTTACACGCTTGCCCAAGGTTTTGGGATGATCCTGGAACTCGCCGGGAAATAATTTCTGCGCAATCCGCTCATAGACCGTGATTTTGTTGTCTCCAGAGGTATTCTGACACAAAGGACAAGGTAAGAGGGGCAGTAATAGGTAGATGTGATGTCCATACCTCCTTTGGGTCCTGCTTGCCAAAGAGAACGACGAAATTCTGTTTTTCCTGAATGATGTCGAGGAGACGCCAAATTAGAAGGCCATCATTTGCAGACCACTGGATAGGGGGAAGGGAGCTTTTTTCTTTCGGGGGAGGCATGGGTAGAGTATTATGAAGAGGTGTGATAGGATTTGTAGATAAATGAAGGTGGTATAAGTGAGAGAGAGCAAGCGATCTTTTTTTCAGACGGTAGAGGCTCTTGGGATACATAGATAAATAACTACCAATTGTGACGATCAGCCATCGGCACATGATCTCCTGCGCCTGCGCCTGCGCGCAGGAGATCAACTCTGAGCCCACCTATTATACGGTCGACGCCGCCGTTGTCACACCAACAGCGGGGCATCCCGCTGGCGGACCAAAATCCGGAGGTGGTTGGCCTACAGGAGAGCGGAGAGCTATATATCACCGGCTGGTCCAACTATTGTCCGCCAAATAAATCCCCGCTCGCAGCCGAACAGTCCGAATTTACAAGAACGATTGTGGTCTCCGTCCTCTTCGTTGCATTCTCAGCTTTCTTTGGCTCTAGCATCACTGCTGCAGGCACAGTGCCTACAGTTTCCCTCCCAACCTTCCAAGGGTTCAACGATGGGAATTTGACCCTGTTTCTTGGCGTCCCCTTTGCGCAAGCGTACGTCTGTTGCCAAGACCTCCTTCTGGTCGTTGACCAAGTATCTAGCGGACGGTTCGAAGCTCCTAGTGCTCCTGCAGTCTTTAAGGGCGTTCAGAATGCCACAGAATTCGGGCCCGCTTGTCCCCAGCAGTCGATAAGTCTGCCTCAGCTTCTCGGTTCCCCAGGATATCCTATATCGGAAGATTGTACGGACCACTCTATCTGTCTTATATATTTCTCACGTATTATGAACTTTTGCCAGGTCTAAGTATCAATGTCTTCAAGCCCATCGCCTCGACCAACGGCTCAAAGCTTCCCGTCTTCGTGGTACGACCTCTCGTGCTCTGATTATTTACCAGTGTTCTCAGAGAGCGCTCAAAGTGGCTTTTCAGTGATACTTCCTTTTCCTCAGTACCTTGAAAACCCAAATTCACGTTCGCTAGGCGGATTCGAGGTCGGAGATTCCAGCGATATCGATGTTTCGCCAGTGGTTGAACGATCGATGGAAACCGGCCAGCCAGTTATTGTTGTAACCCCGAATTACCGTCTCAGTGGTGAGGGCATAGTGTGAAAGATGGTATGCGACTGAAGTTGGTTCCCCAGCATTTGGCTGGCTGGCCGGGCAAGAAGTAGCTGCTGCGAGAATCGGCAATCTAGGCCTACGAAACTGCCAGTATTCATTCCATGCTACAAAGCACTAGCTTGATGGCAATTCACAGAGATATTTGCCCTTCAATGGGTTCAACAACATATCACCGCGTTCGGCGGAGATCCTGATCGGGTGGTCCTGTAGGTTCAATTTTCTATTCCAACAGTATTTTTCCGACCAACGACCTCGAAGGGGAGGCCAAAGCTCAGGCGCAATATCAACCGCCCACCTCCTCTCCAATAAACTGAACTCTAATACTCTGTTTCGGGGTGCGTTCATGGTATGTGTACAGATCCAATCTTGGCAGCATATTTATATTCCCATTATCATTAGCAAGCAGGCTCCCAGCTGGCAGGCCGTACTGTCGCCGATGGCCAGTCCGACTACGATGGCTTGGTAGCCGCGAACAATTGTACCGGCTCAAGCGACACTCTCGACTGTCTTCGCCGCGTTCCATTCGAGGCCTTTTGGGCGACGGTCAATAACACCGTCAATATATTATCATATCGGAGTCTTTCGCTTATCTGGCGCCCCAGAGTGGACGGGGATGTTATCGCGATAGACCCTCTGGTATCGGTTTCCCGCGGATTAATCGAGCATCTTATCTTGATTGCACAGATACGTTAATCGTTAACTTGAACAGGCTCCCTTCATGACCGGAGACTACGATGATGAGGGAACGTACGTCGGTTTATTACCGACAAATAACAGCCCTGATATTCCCTCAGTATATTTTCTGTTGCACCCTCCAACACGTATAGGGGTGCTCAATTCTTAGGTCGGTCGGTCGGGTCGTTGGAATAAATAAAATAAAATAGAAATGTTTCAAACTCCGCTCGGCTTGAATTCTGTTTACATACGTAGCACCTCCACGCCACTCGGGACTCTCACACTTCCCATCCCTGCTGCAACCTTTCTCCGTCTTTCTCAGAGGTTCGTGTGATCATTAGAGCCATCTGGCTGTAATTAACTCCCTGCTTCCAGTTTATTG
Organism: Mycena maculata; assembly: GCA_029448575.1. NCBI lineage: Eukaryota > Fungi > Basidiomycota > Agaricomycetes > Agaricales > Mycenaceae > Mycena > Mycena maculata. The sequence goes on along the minus strand of JARJLG010000294.1, from coordinate 8,299 downwards.
ACACGTTCCTCTTCAAAGCCATCCAAATTGTCAACATCCTCTTCTAGAGCAACAGATGCAGCAAGTAGATTCTCAAGAATGGACAGGACATCTGAGTACTCTTGGATCTTGGTACTTAACTTTAGGCATGGGTTGAAGTGCTCCAGAGGTCAGGATGAGCGGAGTCTGAAATTTGGTATTCTATTTTATTTTTCTACAACGACCTGACCGACCGACTTAAGAATTGAGCACCCCTTATGAGTCACTGCGTTCAGGGCCCCCCTCGCTAAATATTCGCCGAGGTCCGTAGAGGCTTCGGCACCATCAGCCGATATAGGTAGCCGAAGCCCGGCGCCATCAGATCGGCCAATCACTAGTCGAGATTTGGCGAGGCCTGTAGAGGCTTCGGCGAGGTCCGTAGAGGTGACGTCACACAATCTGTGGCGCTGGTCCTCTACAGACCTCTCCGGACCTCTGCAAAATCCTGCGCCTGCCTCTCGCTCCGAAATCGGTCTGAAATCGGCAATACCGTGACGTAGATGTTTCACCCCGTCATAAACTATTAATGATTTGCGAGAGTTTAAAGCTGATTTTGTTGCCTCGATGGCCCCACGGTCTCTTTTTTCCTACCTCATTCCCCCGTCTCGTGACCACCATGACTCGTAGTAGGAATACATCGCAGACTAGCGGCCCAATGAATACGGTGAAGGCCCCGCCGCTCCGCACCGCAAAAGAACGCCTTCGGCCGATATCAGCACCGCCACCGGGCCAAATAAGGAAACAACAAATCATAATATTGTCATCATCACGATCCTGGCTTGGCTCCAGCCAGTAATTTTCAGCCGCAGCGTGCAAGGCGGCGGTAAGATTGGAAGTGGTAGACCAATGGAGCCTGATGGCGACAGGGACTTGTCGAGGCAGGATTTGCCGAGCCCTGGCGAGGGACCTCGCCAAATCATTTGGCGACACTGGGGACAAGCAGCAATATACGGGGGCCGGATATTGCCAGTATATAGGTAGTATATTTCAAATATCCTCAGTATATACTGAGAATATCCAGGGGCCAGATATGTTCAGGATATTTGATATATGCTTACTAAATGCTCAAAACATCTGGGGTCTGGATATGCTCAGGATATTGTGACAATATACTTGCAATATCCTGAGTCCCAATATGGTAACCATCAGACCTCCATATATTGTGATTATATTGCAGCCAAACAGCCCATAAATAGCCTTCTTCATATAGTAATAATCATCTCAGAGAGTAATGACCCTAGATACAGGGTTATCAATAGAAACCACGTAACCTAAAATTAAAATTGCTTGCAAGGTGGGAAGTTTTTTATCCAATATGATAACAAAATGCATACCAAACCAAGATGGAAACAAAGCTGCAACACTTTCAGCAACTTTGTCTCTTCTTATGATTGATCCCTTTCTTTGGAGAATCAACTGGTGTTTACACTGATTCTCTCTGGTTCCAACTCCTGAGGAACCAGTAAGGCACCAAGCTGATCTTATCCTTGCTGGGCAAATATTCAAGTTAATGAATTGGATACTACTAAGGATCACATGATCATAAAACCGGGTTTTTGCGATCACGTGATTTCTTCTGTTCTTGTTGTGGCTGTCCGCATCTGCAGGATAGCCACACATCATTCCTTTCCTTCTCTCATCCTCACCTTGCAACCAGAACAAGAACATAACTTTTTGGTAAAGGCAAAGCTCACAATCTGCGCTTTGGCAGCAGGTGGTTGTGTTATATACTGAGCCGGGGTGGACCCGAAGAGTATGACCGAGGAACCGGAGGCTCCGGTATGTCGGAGCGTCGGAGAGCCGGAGGGTCCGGAACGTATACGGAGGAGGATCACAACACCACAGGGGGTCAAGGGTGAGCGACTACCCTAACCGGCAGGTACCCGATAGAGGAAGACAAGTCGGAGTACCGGAGGTAACCGGAGAGAACGGAGACGACTCAGTGCAAGGGAAGTGAGCCAAGCAACATCAATTATCAATCTGACGTACAGGACATATTAAAGACGTATTTATACTAAGTATCTAATTGTATTCCATAAAAGGAAGGAGAGTGGTTCTCAACAATAAGTCAAGTCAGATGGACTGATGAGTAGTCGTATAACAATAAGTGAACAGGAAGGAAGACGGATAAACGGGAAACACTCAGTAATCCTTCATTGCGTAAAAACCCGATGGTACCGGATGGTTCGGAGGCTCCGGTAATATACCGGAGCCTTGGAACCTACCAGAGCTACCGGAAGGTCGACGAGAAGACTGGGGATGTTGCATGGATATAACAGGTTGGAGGCAGCCTGCTTTAGCAGCAGGCTGTGCTTTCATTTCTATTCTCTATTCACCTGCTTTGGCAGCAAGTGGTTGGAGGCAGCCTGCTTTAGCAGCGGGCTGTGCTTTCATTTCTGTTCTCTATCTACCCGCTTTGGCAGCAGGTGGTTGGAGGCAGCCTGCTTTAGCAGCGGGCTGTGCTTTCATTTCTGTTCTCTATCTACCCGCTTTGGCAGCAGGTGGTTGGAGGCAGCCTGCTTTAGCAGCGGGCTGTGATTTCATTTCTGTTCTCTATCTACCCGCTTTGGCAGCAGGTGGTTGGAGGCAGCCTGCTTTAGCAGCGGGCTGTGCTTTCATTTCTATTCTCTATGAGGCAGCCTGCTTTAGCAGCAGGCTGTCTTTCATTTCTATTCTCTATTCACCTGGAAGTGTCTGGAGCCAGCTAGCTGTGATGATGTGATGACACCTATGTTGTTGTATCTGGAAAGGAGGAGAAGTCAAATTTTCCTACACTGGAAAGTGTGAAGGTGAGCTCACCAGTTGCTTAGCACCTCATATCTGTAGGTTGGGCAGGTTCAGGTGCAGATTGTGAGCTTTGCCTTTACCAAAAAGTTATGTTCTTGTTCTGGTTGCAAGGTGAGGATGAGAGAAGGAAAGGAATGATGTGTGGCTATCCTGCAGATGCGGACAGCCACAACAAGAACAGAAGAAATCACGTGATCTCAAAAACCCGGTTTTATGATCATGTGATCCTTAGTAGTATCCAATTCATTAACTTGAATATTTGCCCAGCAAGGATAAGATCAGCTTGGTGCCTTACTGGTTCCTCAGGAGTTGGAACCAGAGAGAATCAGTGTAAACACCAGTTGATTCTCCAAAGAAAGGGATCAATCATAAGAAGAGACAAAGTTGCTGAAAGTGTTGCAGCTTTGTTTCCATCTTGGTTTGGTATGCATTTTGTTATCATATTGGATAAAAAACTTCCCACCTTGCAAGCAATTTTAATTTTAGGTTACGTGGTTTCTATTGATAACCCTGTATCTAGGGTCATTACTCTCTGAGATGATTATTACTATATGAAGAAGGCTATTTATGGGCTGTTTGGCTGCAATATAATCACAATATATGGAGGTCTGATGGTTACCATATTGGGACTCAGGATATTGCAAGTATATTGTCACAATATCCTGAGCATATCCAGACCCCAGATATTTTGAGCATTTAGTAAGCATATATCAAATATCCTGAACATATCTGGCCCCTGGATATTCTCAGTATATACTGAGGATATTTGAAATATACTACCTATATACTGGCAATATCCGGCCCCCGTATATTGCTGCTTGTCCCCAGTGCGAGGAGGGGTCTGAACACAGTGAGTATTATTTCGTGGTGGAAAAATCTGCCTGGCCTTTACCCAGGACCAGCGAAGAGTTCCTGGATTATTGCATACCTAGTAGGTTGTGGAAATATGGCTCCTGTACTCCTGAAGTCATTGTGCACAATCAGCTACCTCCCCGCCGCGTCGACTGACCAGATGGCCCAGATTGGAAGACTGTACCCCGACAATCCGACTCGGGTGGGTCCCGTCTCTGTTTCTTTCCCATAATTTGACCCATATTGTTCATAGGGATCTTCCTTCGACACGGGAACCGTAAACCAAATAACGTATGTCTTGTGGAATCCTACGGCGGCGATGACCGACGGTCCACAGCCCGGAATTCAAACGCCTCGCAGCATTCCAGGGCGACTATGTATTCACAGGGGGGCGCAAAGGTTCTTCCTTGAACATGCGTCAGCGACACAAAATACGTGGAGTTGGTGTACGTCTCGGTCTGTCCTGCTTCGAAAGATCGATTTGAACCCTTCGCTAGTGAGCAAACTTGGAAAAAACACTACGGATTTCGGCGCATCTCACACCAGCGACACGCCGGGATGGTTGCCGGCGAGCGGCTCGGATACCACGGGTGTTGATGCCTTGGGGGTAAGTGGTCTCCGGTCCGGTTGAACATCCTACAGCATGCGAGGTACGAGCACCCATATTGTTGTAGCATCGGTTTATAAGAGACTATGAACATCCGCAGAGGCAACTAACCGTGTTCGAATTACAGTCAACTTCATCAACACGTTGGATCCCAACCGCGCCGCTGGGCCATCCACTTCGAATTCCTCCATTATCTGCATCAGGAAAAACTCTCCTTTCCTAATTTGGGGGCAATTTGGTAGCTCATTTCCAAACTGGCCGAATTTGGGCAATGAGGCCAAATTGGCTGGATTTCCATCATTAGTCCATCGGAACGTTGTGGCCATTTTTATTTTTGGCCAGGAAGAACACAATCCATGCCAGATGATATGTGGTTGATGTGGGAGTGCAGTCTCAGACACATGTTTTGTGTCTGAGGAGATTCAAGTGAGGAGAAAGATTTGAAAAACTATAAGTCCGCTGCCGGAGCACCGGCCCTAATGTCGCCAAGCCAGGCACAACCTTCACGTGCCATCAAAAAAGTGGTTCAAGTCCGTAAATGGGTCTCACGACAATACTTGTCAACAAATCTTCTCTTTTCCCCCACATCGTCGCTCCCCGCCCTTGAACCCCATGTCCCTGCGACCACGTCTCGCTACTTCAAAATGGTCTCCATACACTTACCAATACATTCAATCCTCTGGATGATCCTTCCTTGTTCACACGAGGTGATTTTTGTTGTCTCCGTGTCGACTGCTCGCTCACATTCTCTCTTCCAGCTTCTATGGGGTTTCCTTCCTCATGAGGGCCCTCTTTTCACATTTTCATGGCTGGAGGTACATGTGTTAGGTCCTGCTTTCTACTTCTGCTGACAACGTTGGTCCGAGCCTGGAAGGTCCGCAGCGTGGATCCATGGTGCGTCCCATCATATTTCCTCGCGACCTTGTGCTAATGGCTTGTTGTGCCATCGTTCTTCTGTTCCCAGTCCAGCTTGCTCCTCATGTCCATTGGCCATTGGCCATCGGTCGAGACGTGCTTCCAGGTGCGTGAGGTGATTCTGTTCCATGCTTACTTGATCTTTCCTGACCCTCGTTCAAGGTCATGCAGTATTCGCCGTGGGCCAGATTGCTCGTCCTCGTGATAACAAGACCAGACCCGCTCCTTGGCATGTTGAATACTACTAGATAGGATACGTGTCAACACCACATCTTCACATTGGGGCCTCGATCTTCCTCGTGGGTGAGGGGTAGCTATCCCAAATGTGCTCGCTGCATCTCTTTTTCAATCTTTATTCCTATTCCTGACCGTATTTGTTATAGACTCATTGCCGCTCACCCTGGCTGTCATTTAATAGTATTGCTGGTGCTGTTGGCACCCCGGAAGAAGTTGCCACTCCCTTTCTCCGCTTACACCTACTGTTATATCCATGCAACATCCCCAGCCCTCACGTTGACACTCCGGTACTTCCGGTAGGTTCCGAGGCTCCGGTATATTACCGGAGCCTCCGGACCATCCGGTATCATCGGGTTTTTATGCAATGAAGGATTACTGAGCGTTTCCCGTTTATCCGTCTTTCCGTCTTCTCACTTATTGTTCTATGACTTGACATCAGTCCTCCTGACTTATCTTATTGTTCAGAACCACCCTCCTTCCTTTTATGGAAAACAATTAGTTACTTAGTATAAATACGTCTTTAATATGTCTTGTACGTCAGTTAGATTATTAACGTTGCTTGGCTTGTCTCCGTCCTCCTCGTTCACCTCCGGTACTCCGACTTCCGGAATACCTGCCGGTCAGGATAGTCGCTCACCCTTAACCCCCTGTGGTGTTGCGATCCCTCCTTATACCATTCCGGACCATTCTCGGGCCCTCCGGTCTTTCGGAACCTCCGGCCTTCCGGAGCCTCCGGTCCTCAGGCCTCTTCATCCTAGCTCCATTCAGCTTGGTATATAACAGTATAATCCAACTCACTGTCTTGACTGGCAATCATGTCATATTCTTCCTCTGGCACCACTCCTCTGGTTTTCCCATCGCTTGCAGATCTTCCGCTGAGCGATGAGGAGTGTCACGTTACTCATCACACTGCCTCAACTTGTGATGCTTCGGAGTCGATGTCATCCTCCGAAGTATTTTCGCCCAATCCATGGACTCCGTATTTCGGTCCGGTTAACTCCGGTCCAATCGGTCCATGGAACTCAGGATTTTCTCCGATCTATTCCGGCTTTCCACAACCATTGGCGCGTCCTCCGAGGGTTCTGGTTTCCGTTCCGGAAATCTCCGGATCTCTCTCTGGAATCGCTGGAGCCGGACAGATCCATCCTGTTTCAACTGCTGTCTTCTACCCTTATTGCCAACCGGTCCATCATATTCGACTACCGATGGATCCTCCGTCTTACTCCGGTTGGCCGGAGGATGGTTTCCATGGCATCCTTGACAGCAACGGCGAAAATCATTTCCATCACACCAATCTCCTTCCATCGCGTCTTCTGAGCTCATCGGCATCTCCAGAAGGAGTTCCGGACAGTATGTTGCACTCCTCCGATACAGCTTCCCCACTTCGTACAAATCTCCGGACTCCGGAACTCTTCGACGGTTCCGATCCTTCGAGACTTCATCCTTTCCTCGCCCAGTGCTACATGCATTTCGCGGAGCGTCCCCGCGACTTCTGCACGGACGATGACAAGAATTTATTCATCTTGTCATTCCTCCGGGGCGAGGCTGCACGCCTGTTCGAATCCTCCGGCGAGCAGCAGGACCTTCTGTGGAAAGGCAAATTTTCCTTGTTCATCATGGAGTTTTTCGACGTTTTTGGTCCTCGAGATTTGATCGGAGAAGCTGTGGATAAGCTCCGACGCATCCAGATGAAACACTCCGACCAGATCACCCCTTTTCTTCAGGAATTCGACAAATTCACTGCTGTTCTTGACTGGAGCGATTCCGCGCTTAGTCATGTTCTCCGTGCTTCCCTTCCTCTCCGGATTACCACGGAGATGGACCAATATCCATATCCCAGTTCTCTCGACGGCTTCCGGCAAATCACCCGCCGTATCGATTACTGGTATTGGCAGCGGATCGATGAAGAGCAAACCGGATCGGAAGTTTCTCAACTTCCGGGTGACTCCGAACTCTCCGGAGGAGATTCCGGCAGTTCCGGTTTTGGCACATTATCACCGGCACCTTCCGTTCTCAGTTTCGTGTCCTCTGCACCACCCACACCGCCGACTGCGGCTCCAGAACATTCCGGTCAAACTTCCAGAGCCTGTCGATCGAAGTTTCCGGCAGCAGTCACCAAGTTGCTTGGAAAACATGGGAAAATTCTTCCTGCGGAGCACGAACGTCGGAAGCTCCGGGGTCTTTGCATGTATTGCGGAGGCTCCAGACACAAGGTTGCCGAGTGTAGGAAGTGTCCAATTCAGTCCGACGCAGTTCCCTCAGCCAAATCCGCCGACTTGACCAACAAACGTGCCTGAATGACTAGCAGTCTTGCAAACTCAACCTCCGGTCGTCCGCGTCGACTTCCGGAAGTCTTTCCGAGTTTTACCCTAACCACGCATCCATTCTTTTTCCACACTCACGACAGTCCCGCTCTCATGAGCCGGATCTATGATTTCCCTATATCTAACAAATTGGAATTGCCCCGGGAATTAACTTCCGACTGGAGACTCGTCTTCCTATTCGGATTGTGTCTTCGTTTACTTATCTGTGAATTTACCAAGTTTTTCGGATTCTCGGAAGCTCCGGATGTTCCTCGGAACCTCCGGATCTCGTCGGCAACTTCCTCCCATTAATTGGCATCAATGTCTGTCATACTCTCCATCTAATTCCCATCCTTCGGTGAAATTCCAAGTCTGGAATTCTGCGTCATCGTTTCTGATTCCCCCCAATCTGGTCCTTGGATACCGGCAAACTCCACCGTATCAATCCGTTGATTGACCGGTCAGAAGTTTCCAACTGATCCGCTCCATATCCACATGGGGGTTTAGTGTGCACACGACCGGCAATTATGCCCGATACAGTTTCGGTTCCCAAGTATGGGTAGAGCAATGCTGCACCGGA